>JAGDQP010006049.1:59488-74586 GCA_022664845.1 Lepisma saccharinum
CTATGGAATTTTGTTCATTTTCGATCATAAACTGGAGTTTGTATAAAAAACATTCAATTTGCGAACATTGTCATGGTGAAACTTGTGTTCTACACGTAAACGTACCTACGGAAATCCATCTGATAACTCATTTTGTTAATATAAAGTTTTACCTTCAAGGTTGATTTTACTGCTTAAAAGTAGTTCAAATTACACGACTCGACTTATTCGGGACACAAATAAATGACAAAGTGCGAGTCTATGCGTGTTATTTTCGCTATCTATATGCTTCAAATAAGGTCAGAAAACATGTCCGAAGTCAAAATTCGTTTAACATCAAAAAGAGTTCCCTTTAGAACTTCACTGTCTAAATTATTTTGGATATCATTTTCGATAACCCATGATTGCATTCTGTCAAAGCTTAAGAAACATAGTTGTGTGCCTAAAACAGCTAGTAAACTAAAAGTAAAATAATAAAATGTTAGTGAAGTTGTTCAAATTAAAGCGAAATTGAACTTCGGTAGTTATATTCTGTACACTTACATGAAGATAAACAATACTTTAAAACATATTTCCGTTACTATTGACGCATTAAGGCAGGCAATGATAAGCATAGCTTTTAATATTCCCTATACCCGGTGTAAAATTTACGTATGAAACGTATACATTTCTTAAAAGCAAGACTTGCAAGACCAAGACTGGGCGAGCAATACTAAGACCAAGACCAGGGATACCGATTTAAGACCAAGACCAAGACTGGGTGTGCAAGACCAAGACCAAGACCGCTACGGTCTTGGTCTTGCTTTTGTTCATCACTAGTCTCAGCGACCCCATAAGCAGAGTATGGATAGGTAATAATATGACAGATAGTTTCAAGATACGCAACGGATTGAAACAAGGTGATATCATCTCACCACTTCTGTTTAATTTTCTTTAGAATATGCGATTCAGGATATAAAAGGACAAAAAGGGCAGGACCATCATTTCAGCTTCTTCTAGGCAGGGACAAAAATTTACTGAAGCCTACTTTTTATATTAGTGAGCTAAGTTTATCTTAATTTGTGTGTCTTCTGAGGGCGTGGTAAAGCTGGAAAAAGTTCTCGCTTGTCTAAACGTTGCCATAAAATGTACACATCTTTTACATTTTTCATGCAATTACCAAAGCTAGTTTGCCTTCCGCGTTTTCATCATCAAACTTTCATAGAACCACGTCTCTGAGAGACTTCTCCTGGGATTACTCATGTTAGACATTACTTAATGATTTCTTGTTGTTGCTTTTAGAACACTAGCAGTCACGTTTCTGAAATACTTTTCTTGAAATTAAGTGCCTAATTATTGATTAATAATTTCTTGTTATTTAACCTTTATGTAATTATGTCATGAATTTCTCATATGGAGAGAGACAAACAAGTCTGATTTTTTGTTTAATGGGTGATCGTGACCAACAGGTGAGATTACATCCTGTTGTTCATTTCTGTTTTGCGATATTGTTAGAATAACCTCGTTAATTTCACATATGATGACGTTAGAGAAGTTTCCTACTACTCGTTTGTGCTTGTTACTTTGGTGTTTTTAGATTATTGTAATATTCCATGAATCGCTTAAGAAATTTATTGTCTTTGAGATAAGTCTTGTTGTCCTGTTATTAAATAAAATTACTTTAACACTGTTTCTATTTTGCTGTGCAGAATGGGCTAAAATTTACCTTTAAATTATTTACAAATTACCTGATTTGTTCCCTGTTGCTCATAGCACTCGAAATTCCTTCGACAATTACTGAGGTTACTAAATACCTAATATATTGGACAGATTGTAAGCTAGAATGAAATACAAAAATATTTTTTCAAGTGATTAAAACATAAATAAATTAATATATTGCAGATAATCCATTGTATTCACTGTATTCGATGATTCAAAGAGTCTTTATAATCCTTGGTACTGGAAAGAGGCTCCGGCTCCATGCCTCGAAGTCGTTGGGAATCACCATTTTAGTTCGGGAAGTTGTAGCACTAAAATATGATATATGAGAAAATGAATATGTATACATTTTTAAAATAATGCTGCCTTCTGGTTAGTTGGTGCCAGCGTACCGAAACCGTGAAATCCGTAGACAAGACCTAACTAAACCATGAACACTAGGGATATGTAGAATATGATATAATCGAAAAGTAACGCAGAAATATAGAAAAAACACTGATATATTGAGTAAAATATGAAATATTGGATATAAGCGGTTATATGTGAATATAAATGCGTAGTCACTGGCTGGCGTCTTTTCGTGAAGCTTCCCTTGGGGAACTTTAAGCACAAAACACTGGGGATAATCAGAACCAAACACTGAAGAAAGGTGACTTCACTTTTGTGGGGGGCCTGAAGATTCCATGTGGGGACTTATGACCTCCTGGAGCTGATGTGGACGATGAGAAAAATCGTCCAGTTTGGATGGCGTTGCGACACCTATTGGCTGTGGCGTCGTCACTGATGTGAAGCTTTTTGTCCCAAATCATTACACTGAATTATACACTTGAATACCGGTATGTGCAGGGCTGTTTAAATTTGCTCATCACTTTTTTTTTGTTGTTGTTTAGATCGTTCTACGTTGTATAAGGCTAATTACTATGCGGGATTGTTAATTCATTTCTGGACTAAAGTTACTATAATATTTAATAAAAAAAATGCATGAACTGATAATCAAAGTCATGGCTGAAGTCGGGTTGCCTTTCTATATGTGGCTTGAGGAAAAAGAAATGGGTCTGTACTAACACAAGAAAGATTAAGTGCGCTCTAACTAATGGTAGCATAATGGCTGATTGACTCACTTATATCCTTTTGGGGTGAATGACGGTACCTCAAATATTGAAACTGAAGTCAATACTAAAGCTAAAGTGGAATATCCAATAGGGATCTGACTTAAACAAACTTATGTATTGGGAGGTGCAATAAAATGCGAATGCAAAATACAACTGTAAACTACATGGGGAAATTTTATTGTATGAACTATTTGATGAACATTTAATAAATAAAATGTTTGCAAAAGAGCGAGAAATGACAGGAAGGAGGCAAAATGTAATGTAGTTAATTCTCAACAAAAGAGTGGAATTAAGTTAATGTCAGCAAACAAAACACAAACATAAAACAACAAAAAAGAGTAAAGACAAAACACAATTTTTCGAACTTAATGGAAGATATGTCAATTAGGGTTCAATCCGCTAAGTCCTGCTTTTCCAATGTACGAAATCTTTTTCAGAATCAAATCGGATATAAATGCTGTTTCACATGAAAGTGCATTGAAAAATAATGTTCCTACATTCAATAACTGACATTACTTTTGGGAAATATTGTGAAAACTACTAAAAGAGTTCAGATTTGTTATCATAGTGCGTTAGAATAGACGAATGTTGCATCATAAATGAATGAAACGACGAAAAGTTGCAAATTTGCGAAATTTTGTAAAATAAACCGCGGAAATTAAATCTTAATTTTCTTTAAAAAATAAAATATGATTGTCTACTATGCTTTTTGCATCCGTTCCGACAAGGTAGGCGACTCTTGTGGAGGGGGTGCAATTTGCGAAATAAAATTGGGTTTGACACGAGACCGGTCTTGGTTGCAGTCGATCGCCTGCAAGCAACACTGATTGAAAGATACAATATAGCGTGCACTGAACTTAAAAAATACAACCGAAGAATGTTACATTTGTTTGCTGGACCTTGTTGATTCAGCAAAACTATATCAGCCTGTTATACAGCACCTAAGAGAGAGACGGGATGATGATAAAGTAGCTGATGTGTACGAGCGCTTAAAACTGCAGTGAGGCAGGAAAAGGCGTTTGTAAAACTTGAAATGTCTTTACATGTGAATCGGGAAACAATTACGGGTTGGTTCAAACTCAACACGATATGTTTCAATAAATTCGTATCGAAATTTCCGTAAAATGGTGATATTTGTAGGTAGACTACACTACAAAAGACGTTGATGACGAAAAAAAAAACCGAACGCAAGTGCCGTATCCTATATTCGCGAGTGTGGTGTTAGATCAAACGACTTGTGTGTTTTTCAAATGTGAATTGTGTATGTGTAACTGAAAAAGACGTCACAGAGTGACTACGGATACCGTGCCACAAAATGTAGTATTTTAAATAAAAAATAGGAGCTGGAAGAATCGTCGGTGTATTTGCAACATTGAATGCCTTATTGCGAAAGGTAAGTAGCCCTATGAAGTTCTATTTACGTATAAAATTGATTTAGGTTCTAACATCCCGTTAAAAAACAGATGATAAACCTCTATAACTATAAGCGAGGAGAAAAGGGAAGCAGCACAGAGCCTGCATGTGTGCTGCAGCTGTATGGAGTCTCACTCCATGAATGGCTGTACTGTAGTTTGATTGAGGCCACGGGGCCTATTTCGAAAACGTGGGCCCCGTTTATAACGGTAGACGTGTTTTGCATATGTGGGATTGACTGTGCTGGAAGGGGGTCAGTTTGAAATCTGCAAACATGTTGCTGGGGGATGGAGCTTCACTCCATTTAAGGTTGTACCAAAATTGGCTTGGGAGTCACGAAGCTTCGAATGAGCAGCATATACATGTTGTTTTTGGCGGTTTTCATCAAATCGGTCCTGCCAATGTCGCCAAGCAAGTTGGATTGCTGTCTTTCTCATAAATTTCAGACGAAGTGGGTGGTAAGGCTTGTTGGGCGCGATCGCGCTTGTGTTTGGTAGGATTTGGTGCTACCAAATCGTAGGAGTCATCCTGGAGCTGGGGCTGAGATGACTTACGGTATTGGCCCTTGTATTTTGGCATTCTGGAGGAAGGAGCCAGTTGCATGCGGTTAGAACAAGGATCCAAAGGGGAACTGGGGACGAACCTGGCGTGGAGCAATTTTTGACTTGCGAATACAAATATCGGGGCGTCCGGAGAAGTTCTCTGGACCGCTGGGATGAGGCAGATATAACCCCCATTACCATAGGATGGGACAAATTTTAGAAATGAAGCCGGAACCGAGGAGGCAAAAAGGTTCGGATGCTGATGTAATAATCTGAAAGGTATGTCGGGAAGGGTTGTTGTCAATAAAAATATCAATCGTCGCTATTTCTCTAGAAATAGTGGTCGTGCGATTAAGAACTTTAATCTCCATATGACGTTTGGTACGTGTTGCATGTTTAGGAACCAATCGGGAATCGATAATGGATGATTGGGATGCTGTATCAATTTAAGATAAGCCCTGTTGACCAATACGAGTATGAAGAAAATAAAGGTTATCCTGATACATTAATTCAACTCTGATGGTTTGTTGGGTACATTCCTGCGGGAAAGCATTATTCGTTTTGCACATAAAACTGGAAGAATGAGAGGGTGTGTGGGAGCACGAATTTGATGACCTACAATGTTCCACATTGTGATTACTACAAATGGAATTAAAACAAAGAGGATTGTCCCTGATTCTGTGAGGAAAATTGACTGTGGTATTGTGGAAAAACGTAGGTTTCGAGAGTCGAAACCTATGCCTTCGAAATAGCCCATTCCCACTTTCTATTATAATCTTTATTGAGGATTGGAAAAGTGGATTTCACTCAGCTCCATGGGGTTGGCATTAGTTATTTCAACATCATTTTTACAAGTCCGCCCAAGAAAGGCAGGGCAACAGTGAGACCACTCATACAGGATGTGAATAAGTGGGTCACAGGAAAAGGATAGTTCATGTATCGTTTTCCTTGTGAAGTTCCAGCTCCTATTGCGTTGGGTTTTCCTGTCATGTAAGAGTCACGCACTGATGTGTCAGGCGCACACAGGCGCAGCACAGTTCATTCGCATAAATACGGCTGAGCATTCATGCTCGATCTCTTTATGGTACCTAAGGATCAGGCGCGCAGATGGTGCCCTCAGAAGGCATCACGCAATACCATGTCGCCGGGATTCTCAGGTTAGTGGCTTTCAGACCAATATATTACTTTAAGTAATTGTCATGTTCCTTTGAATCTATTTTCTCTCTAAACTGTAACTGCCAATTTATATTTGGTATACCTGACCAGGCCGTCGAGAAATCTTGATCTGGAGGTAAACATAAAAAGCCTTATTCTCCAATCCTGAACTGGAGGTAACACAAGAACATTATTCCAATCTTGAACTCTTGAAAAAGTGTAACTTGTATTTTAATCTTGAATCGCAAAAAACGAAAATAATTCAATCTTGCAATGCAATCATGTAATGTAATCTTGATTTAGAAGTTAAACGATTTAAATCCAAATTGGAAGAGAGTAATCCACTTGATTTGCATTCTTGAACTAAACACAGTAGGAATTCGCATAACTATTTTAAATTCCAACAACCTAGTAGAAAATACATTTTAATAATCTTATGAACCTGACGATACTATGTTATGTCAATGAACGATTCCAGTTGTTAAATTGCTTCCCAATGTCAACAAATGAGTTAAATCTAGTATCGAGAAATCTAGTTCAAGTTTCAAGTTAAATCATCTTAATGAACCTGCTAGATTTGCTAGGATAGGACGCTCTGAATTGTGTTTGTTAGTTTCGGATTTTCCTTTTATCTCAAACCCCTCTCAAAGTTATCAGTTCTTTCCCCTTTCTTGTAATTGTTAATTTTACTTTCTGTTAAATAAATCTGTTAAGAAAATGTACACCGAGTTCTTTAAGAAAAGGTATCCCATTTACCCTGGATTCTGTTAACAGGTTCCACGCAGATGACCCAGACTTAGCTCCAGTCGCTGAGAGATTTAACCAGGTATTGAGGTAAAGTGTACATAAACGTAACTTTCTCTTTCAGGGTCATGACTGCTTCTCTTTAGGTGGAATTGACGGCCAGATTAACCGGTATTCTCCTGAGCCCTACCATCTGTTGTCATGTTGTGTTATGGTTAAAGGATAACAGCTGAATGATTTGTCGACCTTATAGCTTACCCCCTGAGCTAGGCCTCCACTTGCGTACTTGCAAACCGAGTCTGTAATTAAGGTACGCAGTATGCTACAGTATCTAGTATGTCTATCAAGACGACTTCTCTTAAAACTAGAGTTACCTCCGGCGTGGGCTGGATTAGAACTGTTACCATTTCGTTTGGTACACCTCCGTCTGTCGGGTCGACAGGCTAAAACGCTTAACGGTTCAACTGGGGAAGTTAACTAGGAATTAAATCGTTCCTGATCCGGCTGTCGGTAGGGTGGTCCAGTAGCTAAGCATGAAATCGTAGCGGACAGGCTTGATTTCAGAGAATTAATGGAGCAATCTTGTAATGCAGCAAGTTCCGTAAGGGTGTAATTTAAACATGGTAACGGAATCTCGTTGTTGTATGAATACGGGGCCGTTATGTCACATTGTGGGTTAGCCCGTTTATCGACATCGTTAAACTGCTGTAGCCTTAACACTATATTAGCCACTTGGTCATAAATAGAATAAACTAAATTTGAATGCGGATTCGACTGACCAGATGGCCGAGTCCTGATTGAAAAAGTGCTTTCCGTAATTATGTCATGGCGGCACGCAGCTTTGTAATTTCCGTATTGGTATCATGGAAATTTGAATTTGGGACAGGTGGGGAAGAAGTGACTGGTGGCACTGGAGTTCCAGCCTTCTGCGTCAACTGATGTAGTTCCTGAATTTCGTCTTGGTGTCTAGAAGACACGTAAAATCTGTTGTTGTGTTCCCGGGTCTGAAGAGCCGTAAATAACTGCCATATGGTAGTGATATTGCAGTCAAGCATATCTTTCAAAATAGATGCATGAAAACCTTCGATGATACGTTCCACAATTTTGTCTTCCGAAAGCGTGGGAAGGAGTGATCCTATCATTTGGCCTTTGCTTATAACGTAAGCAAATGGATTTTCAAAGGGTTGCGGAGTGCGTTTACGAATTATGTTCTCTATTTGCCGTGGGGAATGCATGGTCCGAAACGTATCGAAAAACATTGTCTTGATTTGGTCGTACGTTTGGATATCAAAGGTGGGGTAATTTGTAAAAGTGCATAAAGTTCTAGGGAAATGTCAGAAAAACAATTTGAAAGTTTCTCGATTTTTTGTTGAGGCGTCCAGTTTAACTGAACGGCGAAATTATTGTAACTTAAAAAAAAATCTATCAATGAGAGTCGGGTTTTGTCCGGAAAACGTAGGAAGCCTCGAAAATGCATTTAGACCAGTGAAGATTTCTTGAGAAATTGATGGTGTAGCCATCTTGGATGGGACCGTATTTTTGTACAAAACAATGACACTTCGTATAAAAATGAAGCTAAAATCTAACTGCAGAAAAAAAAGTATGATACAAATGCTTTAATGAAGAACGCGTATTATGCTGTTTGGTGAGCACAATGAGCGAGATACGATATTTAATAACAGCGAGCAAACAAAGTCAGCACAGAAGAGAAACGGAGAGAGAGAAAAAATGTGTTATCTGTTTGCTGATTCAGATTGTCATGAAGGCATTCTTTCCTTGTCGTTCCTTCGACTTTAAACGAAGAATGGTATACGAATGAACTGAAGCTTGAAACAAAAATGAAGGCATCAATGTCTTATACACGAAAAGGCACGAAGAATGTCCGGGAATCAAACCGGATTTGAAGATTGTTTACATCAAAACACGAATGCTTCCACCATATACGTTTTATCTTAATTTGTGTGTTTTCTATGGGCGTGGTAGAACTGGAAACAGTTCTCGCTTGTCTAAGCATTGCCATAAAATATACACATATTTTACACTTTCCATGCACTTACCAAAGCTAGTTTTCCTTCCTGGAAGAAAGATTGACATGCACATTTCAACATTTTCTTACTATTAAAGGGAGCTAATTGTCTGGGTAAATGGATACGAAACAAACTACATTTTTACAGTGTATTGAATATAAGGATATGACGATATTCTAGTCAACGATCTTTTCTACTTTAAAATGTAGGTCTCGAGTGAATGAGCTTCTGATATGAAACACAATTGCACAGCCCATTATCTGCACATACCTTGAACATTTGTAGTATGAAGTCCCTGGTAGAAAATCATGCTAGTCACTTTGCACCGAATAAATTTCGGGATGCTTACTTAAAAAAAGTCTGTCTTTTCTATCTTCTGTTCCGATGCAAAGGCACTATTTATTTTCACTTAACTTTACGATCTATTCTCTTCTTTTCCTTATAGTACAACGACTAAAGTTAGAGTTCGTAGCTAATAACATGGGTCACTAATTAACTGTCAAGACCTATTGCGTGTGAAGTCACTGGTTGTAACGAAGTTATTAAAGTACACTTTTGTAAACGAAATAAATATATGAGCACTTGTTACTCTAACGAAATCGCAGTAGTAACTGGCATCTCGAATCAATGTTCAGGTTGGTTTTATCATCTTCGATTTTGGGATTTCGCATGCTTTTGTCATCAATTACACGACACTGTTATTGTGGATTTTGGGAAACTGGATTTAAGAAAGGTGTTTGTATCATAAGGGAAGGAGGAATAAGAATTCTCCTTGGTTCATTCTCTGTTGGTTGTCACGATTCCGAATTTTGAACATAGTTTTCAACACTTGTTTTGATCATAACTTTCACAGAATCACGTCTCTGAGAGACTTCTCCTGGGATTACTAATATTAGTCATTAATTAATAATTTCTTGTTGTCGCTTTTAGAACACTAGCAGTCACGTTTCTGAACTACTTTTCCTGAAATTAAGTGTCTAATTATTGATTAATAATTTCTTGTTATTTAACCTTTATGTAATTATATCATGAATTTCTCATGCGGAAAGAGACAAACAAGTCTGATTTTTTGTTTAATGGGTGATCGTAACCAACAGGTGAGATTACATCCTGTTGTTCATTTCTGATTTGCGATATTGTTAGAATAACCTCGTTAATTTCACATATGATGACGTTAGAGAAGTTTCCTAATGAATTCTTCTTTGTTAGTACCTTGTACACAACTTACACTACTAGCATGCACACTGGCGAGTTCCCAAATTAACTTTCACGCACGCATCTAGGCCTAGTATTGGCAATAGATTTTGTTTCTGTCATTTACGACTTCAAACTCCAAGGTCAGATCTTTGCTCCCTACCTTACATATTAAGGAAGTTACGCATATTACATTTATTTGTGACGCGCCATATGCTACAATTACAATTTTGGACGCTTTTAACCTGTGCGGTTGTTTGAGAAGCTTGTAAATAGATATGGTAAAATGCGTATGGACGTTCTTGTGTCAAGCTTGAAGTTTACACCTGTGTTACCCACTACAATTTTCCGCAACTATTCCTTACAATTCCTTGTATTACTATTTTCATATGTCACTTTGACACTTGATTTTTTACTTTCACTGACAATACTGGCTACACCACATGTAATAACTTTCTTCTGTGCCTTCCTCTTGTTGGCACTTGACTCTGTACTTCCTTGGGATGTCCTGGGAACATTGCTCCTTTTACCTTATTTTCTTGCACATGGTGGTAGAGGCACGTGGGACCTTTTATTTTACGCCATGGCACTAGCCTTTTTTGTGATTTGACTGCATTGAGCACTTCATTTTTATTTTCACTAGCAAAATTATTTTTATTTCTGTACACTACTGCAAAATGATTTTGTTTGCCACACATCTTGCAATTTTTTCCATATGCAGGACACTTACCTCTTGCATTGCTTCTGTTACACTTATTACACGTAATATGATCATTGTCACCATTACATGTAGACTTCGGAACCGCATGCTCCCTTGTACTGGACTGCATCTTCTGGAATCGTGTTCTTGTTTCGATTTCCGGTTAGTGCATTCACCTCTGTGGTGGTCGGATGCTGCAAGATCTCTGCGTGGAATTCTTCTAGCTCCGCTGCACGACACATTTCAACTGCTTTTGTAGAGTGAGATCATTAATACTAAGTAGGCGTTCTTGGAGATCCAAATCTTGTACCCACATTATGATACTATCAAGTAGCATGTTGTCACATTCAGCAAACTCGCAGTGCACTCAGTCCGTTAAAAAGCTGTCGAAGAATTCACCCTCTTGTGCTTCCGTCTGTGGAATCTAAACCTTTCGATGACATTTTTCTTGGGCTTTGCATAATCTTCGAAGGAATTGACGATTTTATCGTAGTTACATTTTTGCTCGTCATTCAAGTCAAACGTATTGAAGAGCCACAGCCTCTTCGCCTAATAAATTTAATAACACTGCTGCCCGAATGTCTTTCTGTTTTAGATTTATGCCTGTTGCCCTTTCATAAATTTCGTAATTTTGCCTAAACCTTCGCCAGTTCTCACTCACATTTCCCTCCAACGCTAACGATTTCGGCGATTTGTAGGATTCCATGTTGGCCTATCTGCACTGCCTTTAACGAACAATAATTTGCATACACACATATGTATTCGTAACCTTACTCTTTCTCGTAGGTTCCAATTGTATTTTAACTTGAGCACTACAACTCCTTCATTTCGACTACACTGAATTTATTTTAAGGCCTTTAGGCAACTATGGCTCAGGCCTCATTTCGACTACAGTTCTTGTGACTGCGCTATCTTTCATTTTATATACCACCCATGACATAGAAGAGTGACAACTAAAAAAATGCAACTTTTCAGGACAGCGGAAAAACGAAATCAATTAACATTACGTTTAATGTAGTACAGAGACAACAAAAATCCTCTCTAGCGGCAACCGTTCAATCTGAGCATGAAAATTTGAGATGCATCTGACCATGTCAAAAACTAAAATTTGCCAAATTTTGAGTTGTGTCATTCTTCTATGTCATGGGCGAATGTCTTGCAGCATATTATTATCTAGTTCTTATGGGTGTTTATATAAATTATAAATACGTGCACTACGAATGACTTCTTTATTGGTAAGCTGACATCATGACTACAACCAAAGATTATACTACAACTACTTCATACAAGTGATTTCTACAATCGACTATATATCGAATAGTATCGAATTCAATATATCGACTAGTTCCACAACTAAAGTAACTTAATATGCTACACGTAGTGTTATTATGGGTACCGTATTAAAACAACTGAGATCCGTATACGCTACAATGCAGCGACACCTAAGTGAGGATGACAGTAATATGCGGTTACAGATTTCACTATGGACTCTAGAGTGGAACAATAAGGATCCAGTGCTTCCTTTGTGTGAGTCGTTTAGCGATGAGGTCCTTCCAAGATGAAAAGATCGTTATTGGTCTGATCCCAACATATCATGGACCAGGTGGCATCAGCAAGGTCATTATGTGGTGTGGGATTGGGGCACACGAATTGTGGGGCCGGTGTTCATCCGTGTCAATTTGACTGAAAAATACCTAAACATACCGCCATCTTAAAAGCCACCGTCTTGGATTTTAGGACGAGAATTATAAATGGGAAGGTCTTGTGACATGTCGGTTTAGGGTAGCTCGTGCCCAGAAATTCCAATGTGAAGCCTTTACGATCTAAAAGGTAATATTTTGCTCCCTTCAATGTCTAATAAATGTGGCGGTTATAACACATGGGGTTTAACCGTGGCTAAAGCATTCTAGATCCGCTCCGGGCATGGTGTAAATCCTTGATTTCTCACGATACACTATATTTACAGATAGCTTCAGAGATGGAAATCAAAAGACATGAGATGAACAAAGGGGCTCATCCATTGGCTCTCACCGACCGATCGAATATTCCGGAAATTGGAGATCAAACTACCTCTACCGCGTAGTGCGGGGGCGCGCCTTGCTACAAAAAAAAAAGGAAAATTCCCTTCAAGTTACAGCAGTGAGGGTAACGTTTTTGCGAAAAATGTTCAGGTATGCATCAGTTAAGTTGCCATGGATGAATACCGACCTCACAATTCATATGTCCCAATCCCACACCATATAATGATCTTGTTGATCTTGCTTTTACTGTCTTCTGTTCATGATGGGCTGACATCAGACCAATAAAGATGGTTCTTTTTATTGTGGCTCACCTTGGGCATTAACAGTACCTCATCGCTAAACGACTCACAAAGGAAACAATGGATCCTCATCGCACGGCTCATCCTCAGTCCATAGTATGAACTGTAACTGCCTGTTACAGTCACCCTCATTCAGTGTCGTTGCAATTGAAGCTTATACGCATCTCAGCTGTACCCGTAATACGGATCACTGACACAGCTGGTATCGGCTGTAATTGTCGAGTACTACGTATTGACTTTAAGAACATAATAAATAACGTTCTTAAAGATATTCAATTTCCCTTTATCGTACTATTTTAATAAAAACAATTTGCGGAACGGCACCGCAGGGAAGCAATTTCGCGACATACTAGTGTGCCAGTAACCGCGTTTTGAGAACAACTGTTATGATAAAACTAGTGTGCCAGTGAACGCCCTTTGAGAACCACTGTTATAATAAATCTAGTAAACGTTGGACAAGCACCGCATAAAGTATCGCGGCGATCCAATTGTAACACTATGCAGACGTAACGCAGAATTTTTCTTCGAGCGGTACTAATATGAAAGGAAAAGGGTATACAGATATAAACTTCTTTACAGAAGACGAAGATGAACGCACGACTTACAAGCGCACTATAAGTAAAAATAAAGACACTTCTTCAATTTTATTCTCATTTTAGATTTTTTGTATGAGGTCGCGCCAAATTAATTACTATCAGAGACAATTAAAATTCACTAACCCACATTGCATAGCGCGTTACAAGTAGTTGTTTTAGTTATAAATTTAATTCCGAACTCCTGCAAAAAATCAAAATTAGAAAAGATAGTATTTTACTTTGCAGTGTGTTTTTATGTTGGTTTAAATTGTATTTTTTCCAGAAGTTTTATTGCGTTTATATTCTCAAACTCTCTGGCCCCTTAATTGAAGCCTCTGGACTCAGTGGATTTATATTTTCATATGAGGTAATTAGTAAACAGAAAAATTGTCTTACCATCAGATACTGAACTAAAGTCTGAAATTTTGTAGCCAGGTAGCTTTAAAACAAAAACATTATCTTTACCTATCAAAAGCATATTGTAAAATATATTTGCACAGGTGCTGTAGAAAATTAAAAAAGAAAAAAACACGTCACGAGCAGCACTCGAACCCTGGTCCTTCTAAACCTTAAGCTAACATTCTGCTTTTGCTCCATCAGAACATTCTACTGAAACGAATGTTTACAGTAATTCTTCTGCTACTCTCCGTACGTAAGATCTCCCTAATAATTACCATTTTCTTATTTCCTACTGAACGTTCTAGGATAATATTGTAGGATTTTTGTTAGGTACTCTATCGATATACAAAGTTTGTTTACGATCTGATATTTTGACATCCGGATATTTGAATGTGAGCATCCTAATAACATTTTGCAAAGAGTAATCTTGTTTTAAAGTTTGCCAAGGAATAACATGGTATTCTCAGTGGGTGCGAATTTCCACTCAAGTTGTATTGAGATTGAGGGTACGGATATGCCTGATATAATTTCATAATACGAATTCAATAAAAGTCCAATTTTCATAAATTTTATATCTGTATTTTCCGAAGGGAATTCAATTTGATTTTGAGGAAAACTTCCAAAATTCAATATTAGGAAAACTAAAAGGGACGTATGTTGCAATAACATCCCATATTCGTTCAAGTTAAGATCTGTATATTCTGGAACGTTATGAATACGATTCTGAATTCGAAAACATTCGACATTCGAATTATAAGATGATGGCTTTCATTCTGAAGTTCAAGATAGCTGCAGCACCAAAACGCCTACATTTTCTTAGAATTTCATACTTCAAAGTTCCAAATGACGCCGAATTCGATTCAGGAATAGAAAAAAAAGTTGATTTTAAAATCTGGAATAGCGCCATATCGAAAGTCAAGACGGTGACAGCCCTAAACTATTTACTTAATAAAACATATTCACAGGCATTACCGACTACGGTTAAGACACGTTTGCTCTGCGCTGATATACAGATGCTTATCAGAATAATGGAAACACCTGTAGTTGGCAACACGTCAGATGTATGGGTTGGCAGTGGTGTCGTGGCGACCGCAGCGCCGGACTGCTGGTGGTGGTGTGTTAGGTCGGTCTCCATACTACGTCAGGCGTCGTGGAACAGGAGTGTGCAGTGGCTGCAGCAGACGGAGGTAGTGTAAAATGGGAGACCTCTCAGAGTTTCAAAGAGGGCAAATTGTTGGTG
>JAGDQP010006050.1:0-31135 GCA_022664845.1 Lepisma saccharinum
TACAAATATCCTAGGATATGTGTACCCCCCAGTTGGGTGTTTTTGTTATTAATTTTCCATTCCATAATGAAATATATTGAAAGCGGCATGATTTCCTTTGATGTTTCCGAGATTTATAGGGGGGGTACACATATCCTAGGATATGTGTACCCCCCGGTACAAATCTAAGGGGGTACACATATCCTACGACACCGGAAAACAGGTGAAGTGGCGTCTTAGCACGAAGGTGGGGATATGTCCACTACCTAAATGTATTGCATCAAATAAGACTGTTTTCATTGTTTCCTGGCCAAATTTTTTTGAAGTTCTCTTCTTGAATTGAATGTAGTGATCCAAGGACATTTGTAATTGGTAGTCTACGTACGTGATCATTAGAATGTTAATGTCCTTTATGCCCTTTAGACAAGTATCGTTCCGGGCGGAATAAGTGTGGGAAAGAAGTCGGACAGGGCCTAGTTGGAGGCACCATCCCAGCATTAACCTTGTTTGACTAACCCGGGATTGACTAATCCTTGTTTGACTAGTAGCTGATGGACCGGGAAGAATGGCACACACACACCACCTAATAGAGCAACTTCTGCTGATTATAATAACCGAAAATTATAACCCCCAATGAAATTCTATCGTCACTGTTTCCGAACTTGAAACATTCGAAGAAATATCGTTATCTTTACGAAATACATACAAATTTTAGTAAATTAACTAACAGTAGAGCCCAATAAGATTAATTATGTTCAAAAAAAAATCTATTTTCAGTACAATTGTCACGTTAGTTACCAACTGGAGTACCATCTATGAGTCGTGGGAAATATCCCATCTGTTGTTGTCTTTTTTTTTTTTAATTTTCAGATTTCTTTTTATAATTTTATCTAATTTCCACAATTTACGGTTAGTAACTTATTGCCAACAGCTTTTTCTCAACAAAGCTCACATTTTCACAATATAAAATTGTATTTTGTTGAAAATATCAATTTTAAATACATCGATTATTTCAAATTGACAGAACGTGCCAATCACACTGCAAATACAAAATTAGTAAACGTGATTAGTCTTACTATGCTCTACTGTTAACAAGTTTACCAAACTTCGTAAGGATTTCGTTAAAGTAACGATTGTTTTCATCGAGTGTTTCAAGTTCGAAAAAAAGTGATGTTAGAATTTCATTGCGGTTATAATTTTCGGGTATTATAATCATTATAAGTTGCTCTACCAGATGATGCATATGCCATTCTTAATGGTCAATTAGCTACTTGGTCTGATCCTGGGTCAGGAAAACCCTGGATAAACTTCAGTCAGGATGGACGCATCGGGGATCGAGCCTAGGAACTACAGAACGCGAAGCCACGACTGCTCGGTACATGTTCAATAGAATTATGATAAACGTTAAACTTATTTTTATTTAACTCAAAGCGTAAAGTAGTAATTACTAGACTAAATTGGTGTATGTCTCATTGTCACATAAGGGAGATAAATATGCGCTGTCAAACACATGTCATCAAGGTGATGATACCATTGTAATAAATATTTCCTAAAGTGCTCGAAACACTTCCATACTTGTTCATGTATTTTAGATGTGCTATAGGTAATGAAGCCATGAAGGATAAAGATAAAATAAATTGTATGGGCGGTAACTGTAGCCATGAAGTTTCACATTTTAATTTCATTATTAGGGTCATATATCATAATTATAATGTATTAGGCATCTTCTTCCAAATTAATGTCTATCTTAAACTGATGTGTGGCTCGCGACATTGGCTCTTAGGCTAAAATGTGTTGTATCTTCGCTCAATCCATTATTCGATTATTTTAGTAATATTTATTCTGATTCGCAAGCCTGTTTAGAAATTATGACTATTGGCAGCACAGTATCCTTATGCTAAGACATTACAAACGAAGCGTTTAGAGCTTTCATGTAGCTACCGTCGCTAGTTTGTAGTCAGCAACATTCCAGATTGTATCACAGTGACTAGATTCAGAAACCAGATATATTTACAGTTAGATTTTCATACACCTATGTAGTATGTATGGCAAAAATGCATTTCCATTAAAATCATGCTCAAATTAATAACTGTTCAGGTAATTAATTCTTTCATACCTCTTTCCACAAGTTTTTACCTCGTACTCATCTATTTTAAGACAGTAACGAAAACTAGATAAATATTTGAACATGCACGAGAATGTGAACAACAGAGCCGTTTCAAATCAGGCTGAAACGCATTGACATTTCAAGAAACCTGCTCCTACACTTTAACAATACAAACTTAAACATTACAATACTAAACGCAACGTTTTCATTTCTCTTTTTACCAAGTGCTAAAATATTGATGAACATATCTCTATATCCTAATTTATGTTTTTTTTTTTCATATAATAGAAACGTTTCTAACAGATAAATCAATTATTGGTCTACTTTCCGATGACCCTTAAAGTGATGTATTTTGAAAAGCAATACTAAATAAAAGTTACCGCTTCCTTTGTCAACTTCTGTTATTAATGAACTTGGCTAGTTTCATAATTGAACAGTAGTAATATAGGACAAAACTAGTATATAAAATGAATGATATTATGAGGATATCAATGTTACATGACGCTTTGATGGCCATATCTTAGACATCTTGTTCATATTTATGATGACTTTTCACAGCAAATTACTTTTATAGGTTATTTATATCACGAACGAAAATCGAGCCTGTTGAAGATCTACCACATGGCTTCATTCAAATTGGGTTTATTGTTTATGTGCATCGTTTCCAGCTTTGAGGCATTCTGTATATTGGTAGCATGTGTTACCACGAACTTCTTCCAGGGAACACTAACTCTTACAATGAGCTCCATACATGCATGTCCACGTACCCTTCCTGTCAGGTGTAAATTTGTGACGTCTATCAATGTAATACATCATATAGCGTAATCTTCTGCACAAGTTTCGTTCACCTAGCCTAAACTCTTTGTTGGTGTTGAGATTTCAGTTTCTCTTCATGTTTTATCCTTCTAAGAAATAACTAAGAAAGTATAGCACGTCATTATATCGGGTAGCAGAAAGTCTTAAGAAATCAGGCATTAGCTCTACTGCAGGATACTAACACCCGATACATACATACCTATAGACGTACACATATATATAGACATTATATATATATCTATATATATATATATATATATATATATATATAGTTATATTGAACGCATTGAATAGTTTCCGTGAGCAACCAAAGTTCATTCGAGAAGTCGGACGTTTGCCAAACTAGCAAGCCAAGGATCGAACTCCTCTTCCAGCACTCAATGGTTCGAACCTAATGGAATCTTTCATTCCCCGTTCTCTTTTAGCTTCTCACCCCAACCACCAAAATCTAAGTTCTTCTCTTTTGAAATGGTTCTCACGGCATGATTTTAAGATCCATTGCAGCAATATATTCTTCGTTGCAGGCGTGTGTGGAAATTCCTGCAAAACAAAAATGAAAAGTTAGCTACATTGCTTTTTTTTTAAACGCGGATTACGCAAAATATGTTTCTAACCTTCTGTAATAGGCAGGGGAAACAAATGTATGTAAACGTTAACTTGCAAATAGATTTTGGGTGCGGCAACTCTTTACATAAATTACATTATTCTTAATCACTAAAGTGGCAGTGTCATAATTCCGAGTGAGTCCAAAATTTGTCTAACTATTTTTGATTTGGAAGAGATTTTATGTTTGGTTAAAGGAGACTAACGTTCACTCTCAGAACAGATCTGATAAACCAAATACAAAGTTTTCCAGCATTAGCAGTTCCAAATTATAAAACAAGAATACATAAACACTTACTTTAACTACAAGGATGTATTATCAGACTAAAGAATAGATATCAAAGTGTCCCAGTGAAGAAAACTGTCGGTAACAAACTCCACACTCTCATGATCAAACGTATTGTCGCTTAAGAGACAAACTGTCATAATTGCATTTTGACAACTGTTATATTTCACTTCATATCTTCCAAACTAAATTTTCTATGTTAATGAAACTTGAACTTAGGTTGGCTATAGCTAACTTAAGTCTAAGTTTCATTAACATAGCAAAATTACTTTGAAAATGAAATGAAATGTAACAGTTGTCAAAATGCAGTTACACCAGTTCATGTCTTGAACGACGATATTTGTGACACGGTCAATTCTGTTTCTCGGATAAATTCTCAAAGTGTTTCACAATTATTGCTTCTCGGACCTATTCTGTTTGCTATTTACATCAACGATCTATTTTATTACATTCTTCTTATGAAGAGTATCTTGTCACAGAGGACAGTTGACTGTCACAAGTGGACAGTCAACTGAACACGTTCCAAGAAACCTCACAGCTACGACAAATAAAAATTAAAAAAATAAACTTTAAACAAATTGACCTTGAATACATGCCATTTCACAGATCTACATAAATTGCTTACTCATATTCTTTCATATCCTTCCAAGCTGCTTCCTATGAAGATTATTACAAATTCAAATCATATTGTTTACAAACAAACGTGCAGCTCACCACCGATGTCCCAAAAAAGGACCGACCTCACAAGATTGTTATTAGAAAATTTCCTTTGGACATAGATACTGACGATATTCATCAGCCAGCAATTGTCCAGTTATTGATGTCTACCAGATATACCGCCGTGATCAATCCTCGCACCACCGTCATTATTTACCATTGTTTTTTATCACACTTCAGAGAACTGTCAACATTCAAGAAATTCTTCAATTGGAATCCCTATGCTACTATAGAATTTTCGTGGAAATGTACCGGACCAATAAACTTCTGCAATGTTTCAGATATCAGAGATACAACCATACACAATTTACATGCTTCATGAAGCCTAGATGTATCAAGTACGCTGGGGAACACTTGTCAAATGAATGCGAAGAAACAACACGAACTACTTCTGCCAAATGTGTCAATTGTGGCCATGATCACCCAGCAAACTATAAAGGCTGTCAGGCCCTCAAGAAATTAAAAGCTACTCGCCTCTCAACCGCCAACAGTCAGAAATTTGCTACTGCTGCTTCTACTGTATCGATAAAATTAAATACAACAGCTTCAGTTTCTCAATCAGCACTTCAGTCTGCTGCCGCCAAAAGACACTTTAGATCAAAACCATATTCCTGAAAGTCCAAGCTTTAGTCAGATTGTACAGAAAGTCCCGCCATTCATAGAGGATCTGAGTTTTGAGGAAGTCATGAAAATTCTTACCAGTGGTTCTTCAAAATTACAGGCAGCGCAGGATACAACTGCAGTCATTTCAATTGTCATTGAAATTATTATCAACATCTTTCAACGCAACAATAAATAGGCTTGCCTTATACTGAATATTCATCAGAAATTATTTTATTCTCAGAAACATCTTTATACAGAATAACAAATTAAACATCCGATGTGATTCAAGTTCCTTGGTCAACGAAAGCCAGACATCTAACATCTCCTTCTTCCTCTGCAATACTGAAATCTAACAACTTACCACCTAACAACTTATTTTGGGTTCATTTCAAGAAATTTCATATACTGGTTATCTCCTATACACTTCTTGTGTACTTCATGTGCCACACAGGGACGCGACAGTTGCGCTCTGTTCGCATCATATACGTTTTTCATCCCGCCAGCTTTACAACAAATTGAAGGCAGGGATTCTCTGGAGAGTCCGAAACTTGTTAACAAATCAAACCCGTCAATTTCTTGTCTGTTTGTCTGTCTTAGAGATTCAACTCCACAAAACTGTTAGCTTAAAACAGTAAATGATTTGAACTTACTCTAGCCTGGGACGATCATACAACAAGTCAGAACAGTTAGCGTCTCTTTGTTGCTCTTTATATGTAAAAAATTACTGTAACAACCCAGCTTTATTTTATTAACAATTATTACCCAAAATTCTATTCCTTGCTTAATTTTAGCGTCATAAAATGGGAAAATTCACGTAAGTGCATTTTGACTACAGAAAAGAGCGCATTGAGAAGAAGTTCAAGCTGCAAACATATTTACAAATCTCAGAATATTCTCACACTACCAAACCCCTATGTATTAGAGAGGATTCAATTTTCATCGAATTTTCGATTCACAACGATGTGCTAATTTTTTGTCTTAATTTTTCACCATGTGAAAATTCATACGCTTCATGAAACTCCAATTACATAAAAGATACAAAAGTTATGATCAATGAGAAATTTAATTCATTATGATCAATGAGAAATTTAAGTCATCTTCTTAATTAATAGCACCAAGTGGAACTTTGAAGAAAGTAAGATAACTCGTGCTAAAAACCATGTGCAAGTGGATTCAGAAGCATCTGTGTGTGCTTATCTTATTTGTAAAGGAATTAGACACGGAAGTTTGAAAGAAACTCTTTACTAGCTAAAGAGCTCTTCTTGCTTTTCACATCCTTTTCAGAAGCGTTCTTGTGTTTAAAATCCAGCAGAGGAGAGGACAGAGCTGTGTTAGTAGTAATACAGGTAACCGATAAGATCAAAATAATACAAAACCATGAATGAATTCTCAGATATATTGATTAAAATCTTCATGTAGGGTGCTCCAGAAGAACGGTAGAATGGAAAGACAACAGCAAGGTATATAACAGTTGACTGTCTTACAAGTCGTGTGGATGAAATCTGTTATATTCAATCAGTAATTTGTTATTCTTGTGATTGTATTCGCTTCTTTTCCCACATGCTTAATAAGACCAGCGTTGAAATATTAAGACGAATAATTCGAAGCTGCTGGAATTCTCATTAAAGGATACTAAGATCAAGAACTGGAAGATTCATGTGAAAGGTATTTGTCCTGTGATCTACTGGTGGTGTGCGAGTTGCACCGAGCACATAAATGGTGCGACTTGAACGGCACAAAATTTCTTCTTCCAAGCGTTCGACTTACGTCGGAAAGTTTTCGCTTGGAAGTTACCATCATAATAAATGGCTATCTTATTTATGATTATGATGAAAGCTCTGTCTAAATAATATTAGGATTACTTAAGAGTCGGCACTGAACTCACCACCACTTTTGGTAATTGTTGAAATAAGAAATACATCATAAATTTGTAAAGCGTACAATGTAGTAATTATAAAACTCTGTGATATGAACTGATAAATGGCAGCCTATGCCGTCGTAAGTTAAGGGTGGTCATGTATCTCAGTTAATATATATTTTTATAATTTATCACTTCTTATAAAAAATGAATAATAACTATTCTACTTGCTTTACAAAATTGTAATCCTGTCTTTAGCTTTTCCTTAATTTTTAAAAACTTAAAAAAAAAAAGAAGTGGAGGGTGAGCTTAGTGCCGACACATAATATTATTAGGCAATAATAACTGAAAGAATATCCCTTTCGAAGTAGACGTCTCAAAGTGAGTAGGAATATAGTGATTTCATCCGCACTACAAATGCAACACTTTTGCATCCTTCCCTTCCCCTGTCTTTTACAACATCTTTGTATTATAATTTCAGATCGTGCGTGCGTTTACTTTCTTGTTAAAGAATAGCACAAAAGAAACAAACTAGGGTAAATGTACCGATTAAGGCCCGGGTCCCCAGTATGCCCCTCCCCCCCAGATCTCTGCATCTTTCTGTTGGTGCTTCTAGATGTCACCGTAAATTATATTCTCATGATAAGAGAAAGCATTTTTGCGTGAAACATTTGTTTGCGAGTAGCCTGAGCGACAGCAGCTCCTGTTGAAGTGGCATATTGAGCAAGAATTTATTTTGATGTTATTATGTTTCGTTTCAGTATCTATTGTTGAAAACCTAATCAGTATAATGCATGGGTAATGTAGCTATGTGAGCATACGTGAACATAAAATGTGTGTGAAGTAATGTATTACATTGTGTAACTAGCAGGCGCCAGGAAAGGTAAAGAGGGTAATAGTGCGCAATATGGCCCAGCGCTATATTGGGCAAAATGCAGTCATAACTGTTTATAATAAAAGAATTGGGCATTTGAAATGTTTGTACTGAACACTCATCATCATACTCCAATACAAAGAATAAGAAGATTAAAACCAAAACAAAGCTGTTGATCTGTTAATCTTACATGTTAGGTAAAAACGCAAAGAACTAAATTGAGAGAGGAGAAAATTTTCTTTAAGAGTGATACTTTAGTTTTGCTTGGGAACTTTTCATTCTCAAGAAAAAGATAATTAAAATTAGGGGAAATATACCCTAATTTTGCAGCTAAATGAGCCCTTTTTCGCCAGATCTCGTATCTAATTTCTGCTTTGATTAGTTAATTAATTATCACTTTCATATTTTATAAATCAATGAAATATTTAGTAGATATGCTCATTAGCGTAGGTTTGGGCTTCGCATCGGCCTAGTAGAGAAGACAGAGACGGGGACGGGGAGTCGCTCACTCGAAGGTTAATACTTTATTTTTATAGCATTATTTTAACAATTTCTCTCAGAAAAAAACTTTGATTTGTTTCCGGACAAATATAATTTATCTAATTTATTTAGGATTGTTTAGGGATCCGGTGTCATATTCCATGATAACACTTAACAATATGAGTCGAAATACGATAGATTTATTCTTAAAAATTTTCCTTAGCTGCAAAATATAAACAAGGCTCTTGGTATAGTCCACCGGCGCCCCCTCACGAAAATCCGGGATCCGTAACTGCGTCCACATCCTCCCCTCCTATGTCGAAATGTATTATCTTCATGTCGTGGTGATTTTCTGTATTGTGGTGTACATCATTCACTTCAACCACTTGTTTTTACTCAGTATCCCCCAAAAACTCAGACTAATCGCACAGGCAAGTCCATTTTCACACCACCTTGTACCCAGTCAGAATAGCCAGCAAATTTGGAGTTACTTCAAAACCGAGTAGAAACCTTGCAAAATTTGTATCTTGAAAGTATCAGAAAATCTTCAACTTTTTCAGGATATATATATATTGGACTGACTCTATTTCAAGTGGACACTCAGATCTGGTAGAGATATACATATTTAAAATCAGAATAAATAACTGAGTTTGTGTGTAAAATATTAGGTGCCATTGGCCAGTGGTTGAAGAGAAATGTATGATACAATAGTCATATCCTTGTCTGTGAAGAGTGATATTAAAGTGTTGAAATAGCATTATATTTTTAAATCGCTGAAAAAAAGGAAAGCAAATACCCAGTAAAAGGTACTGGGTGAAAGGTGCTTCCTTGTGGAGGGTATATTCATCATGACCGCCATCTTGAACTACGCCATCTTGAATCTCGATTGATTTTCTTAAATAGGAAGGAGGTCGTGTATTACTGTGTATTTGCATTCCATTTGTTTCAGCGATTTAAAAATATAATGCTTTTTCAACACTTTAATATCACTCTTCACAGACAAGGATATGACTATTGTATCATAAATTTCTCTTCAACCACTGGCCAATGGCACCTAATATTTTACACACAAACTCAGTTAGTATACTGATTTTAAATATGTATATCTCTTCTAGATCTGAGTGTCCACGTGAAGTAGTGTTACTTGTGAGTGCGTTTTGACAATGTACAGTATGTATTAAGAAATTTATTAGTAACGCCCTTTATGTTCAACTATGTCCCTGGGGCTAAATTCAATGTTTATAGGCAGACATCGTTTAAGAAGAAAGTGATGACCTCCAGCAACCATAGCGTAGTGAGATAGAGTACGACAGTGGGCAAGTAGAATAGACGTCACGATCCATGAAGATGGGAGTATTGGGAATATTTAATTATAGTGAACAGGGATTGAATTCTGGTTTCTGCCTACTGCTTGAATGTTTTAAGTAACCAAAACTGGGACGATCAGTGGAAACAGGAGCTTTCCTATTCTGGAACCTAGTACAGTTAAATTGGATTCATCACTAGATATTTCGTTACTTTTTAAAATGTGAAATACTTTTGCTATATAGGTGTGGCGTATGTAACCAACGAAAGTGAAGGTATTTGCTCCCTGTTGAATGCCTCTGCAGTGTCAATATAACCTATATATACGCAGAGAAGCATTTGAGCGAGAAGCTCTTCCACTTGTCTCCCTTTCCCCTTAATGCAGCAAACTGTGCGATCAACAACATCTCTTCCCACAGCCACTCCTCCGTAATTGGAGTTGATCGGTTGTCACTCACGGAAGTGTTGTTCCCGGTTTTCCCCTGATCCCTAGTTTCCCCTCTCCTTGCCATTTGACTGTTCCTCCCTTCTCCACAACGTAACAAAAGCTACGTACATTTTTTTTCCTTTGATGGTCGCTATTACATGACAGGAACTGCACTGCGTCATCCATACACAATCTGCTTTCACAGAGTAATGTAGTGTTAAAAAAATAGAGAGTAATAAGATTAAAAAAAGTTAAAGCGGTAGGGTGATCTCTCAGATTATGATACGAATGGGGAAAACGATCCTAATATGTTTAAGTTTGCGATATCACTTTCCTCATATTCGTAGCGAGGAAGAATACGGTAATCCAGCAAAGTGATAATTTCTATACACAAGTGAAAGGAAATGTTGGGCTTTGTGGTGATATGAAGTAGGCACTTGCGACTACTTCATTATTAGTCTAATGTTTGTGATTAAGTAATGAGATGAACCAACTTGGATATATTAGTTTGTCATGGCAACTGTATTGAGTATGTTCAAGAAGATGTCTACTGAATGATAACGTTAAATTTATTTGTTTCATATGATGGGATATCATGTGTTTGGAGAGCAGTGTTCAAATGTCGAATACTTACGTTAAAGACTGCTGGAGCTAAAAGGGTAATAGGTTTTGACAAGTTAATTCATTTAGCGTTCTTGACGTTATGGAATCTGTGTGCCTAAAAGGGCTATGACTAACTGGTAATGTTTTGCAAATACAGTAGAACTAACATAATACTTATGAAATCATTTAGCATATCTGCAGTAGTTGAAGGAGTAACATCAGATTTGGTTATATTAAGTTTGGTCGCTGCTATAATCATTTGCTTACATACCGTATTTAAAAGTACAACAGGCTGGAGTACAAAGTAGTTCGGTTTCCGAAAGTCAGGTAAAGAAGTTAATGAGTTTTCTTCGGCTTATTTCCGACAATATACTTCACGGTGTAAGCATAATTTTCCCGATCGCAGGATAATTGAAAATTTACTTCTTCTTCCAAAACTTTGCCCATTTCTGCGCGATAATTGTTCAATATGGATTATGCAGTCCTCCAAAGAAGTAACTTCTGAACTATTAAAGTAATATCTATTTTAGAAAACCCAATATCAGAAAAATAGGTCAGATGAGGTTAAATATTCGAGTTTAAGTATAGCATGTCGGCATGGGAAAAGTGGCTATGTCTACATTATTTGATCAGAGAGAGACCGTAGTTTGCGTAACTTGGGTTAGTCTAAAAATTCTAATGTTCCAAGTAACTTCCCTAAATCTTAAGTTACATACACCGAGCGACCTTAGCTCAGTTTTCTTAAATGCGGAAAGTTTTGTGTTCGTTACCAGCGGCCGACTATGCTGCCTGAAGTTTCCCCAGTTACAGCAGGCAAATGCCAGCGTTGTACCTTGAACTTAGGCCCTGGCCGATTCCTTCCCGCATCCTTTCCCCTACTCTGCCACTGCCTGAACCATACATGTCTGAAGGCCATAAATAAATTTTAAAATATTATATATTTTCTTAAGCCACCCACACAACACATGTTGCTTCGGCTACATATAAGACAATTTTGATTGAATACGGAAGAGGGGAAAGGGAATATGAACACAGAACACGCTGTGGGAAAAGAATTGGAAGCTGAGGAGGTGAATCCTTTGCCACCGCACCGTTGGTAGGGCACAAGAATTAGTAATCCTATATAAGGGTGATATGGCAGAAGTTGATATGTCTTATGTACTTCCTATGGACCTCAATTCTATATGTCGAACGTCCGGTATAACATCTATATCATTAGACCAACCTGCACCGTACTTTGCGTAACTCCTTTGTTTCAACATGGTCTAAATTTTGATCGTCGAGGGGACCTATTTTGACTCCCGAAAGCTA
The DNA here is from genome assembly GCA_022664845.1 of Lepisma saccharinum. Lineage (NCBI taxonomy): Eukaryota > Metazoa > Arthropoda > Insecta > Zygentoma > Lepismatidae > Lepisma > Lepisma saccharinum. The sequence continues at coordinate 11,970 of JAGDQP010006050.1, forward strand.
TTTATCTAAAGTTGTCTTACAAATTGTTGTTGTGTTGTTTGGATAGCAAGAACTATATGGTTTGGTTCATTTGAGTACATAATTATTTTTAAAAATTGTGATACAAGAACTAATGCTGCAAGATAATTAAATCAGACATTTCGAAAGTACCTTATCTCTACTTTTTTTTAAGTTCGGGACTATGTGTAAAATGTAATCTACTTATTTAAATAAATATTTCTACATAAAATGATCATGTGAATAATGGAGTATTTTAGCTACATACGACTAAAGGAGTATTTTAGTCTATATATATATTATTTTTGCATCTATCAGTTTAATAAAACACTTGTTTGTTTTAAACTTTCTTAAAAGTTTAATAATGGAGAAGACTTTTTTTCAATATGGCTAATTCGATTCATTTCTGGTCGTAAAGGTCTAAGAAAAATTTTGTATAATAACTGTCCTGAGAGCGGGCTCACATAAATAAATAAATAAATAAATAATTGCTCACATCAGAAACGTTAATAAAACAGGAGGAAGTAATTAACTTTCAGAAGAAGGAACACATTCATCCAAGTTTAGTTCAGATAGGCGGTCGACTACCACAATCAGACAGAGGAACATAGTAAAAAGAAGAAAAACTTCTCATGCTTGACCAAACAGAAGGAAAAGCAAACGAGAAATTAAAAACTAAACAAAAAAATGAAAGATAAATAGTTTACACACATGAAAGTAAGTATATGTGAAAGAGGAAGAGGAAAGAAGGATAAAGCGAATCTGTCACTCTTTTCGTGTTTTTGTGTGTATTTTCGGATATTAACCTACCTCCATCTCCTCCAACACGAACTAGTTTTTCTTGCAATTGCTTCTATATGTGACGTCAAAATGAGGAATGACTAAACGGAAGAGGAATATAACTATTGCTTAAAATTCTGGGTTCACTACCACTTCTATTCATAAATGGAAATATATAGCACCCACATGGAAACATATTCACAAAGAAAGAGAGAGACAGAGAAACCTATTATACAAAATAGTACACAACATATATAAATAGATCCAAACTGAAACAAAGACAGTCGTCCCTCTTCGTTCACTAACTCAATTAAGTTTTGACCACAGACTGTGCAATTCCATGGCAAAATATATGCCAATTGTTTTAAAACATGGATTTTGTCTGCTTTCTTTCCACTCCTTTCGGAATATATACGTACGTATATATGTCTACGCCCACTGTAGGTAACTCCCCACAGTACAAGTGGCTTGGTTTGTGCTCGACACATTATGTATTACCCTCTATTAAAATGATGAATTGCATCCGCTACTGGAGCTCAAAATCTGCATTTAAACGAGCAGTAGCGAAATGAAAACGGGAGTCGTGCATTTTAGCCTACATTATACGTACACTCTAGTATATGAAACAAGTGGGACTGCAGTTATCTACTTTGTATTCTGCTCGTATACTACTGCCAACTAAAATTTCCCTCGTTGTTCGCTTAGTTGTATGTGCACTCTGCACTCATTGATATCGAAATACGCTATTTGAAATTTTCTGTCTGTCTGCAACAGTGACGTGAAAATGAGAAACTTCTGAAATAGAGAACAAATTTTCTTGCAAGTAGTAGCCTACTTTCAGAATCCTAGACAAGTAAATGATTCGAAATTATTCGTCGCATTTCAAATATCCTGTTTTTCGAATTTAATAAATAAACTTTTCTTATCCTTTTCACAAAACATTTAGGGATAAAAAAAATGGATACTAATGCTCTGTTCACCTATTATATGATGAAAATATGTGCCGATAATAAATGTCTTACTCAAAATGTATGTAGTTTCAAAATTTAGTGTTTTCTCTCAATTCACGTTATTTTTAAATAGTCACGTCCAGGCTAGTTTAAGATGTTCTATCGTTTCTAAAGGATATTTAAAACCGTTTATTGACTTTGAATATGAATTTTTATAGCAATCGTATTAGAGCAATGTGTTTCTCTTCATTATCTACACAATTCATATGGGACAGCGAGCATTCATACTAACCTTATGGAAAATTGAGGTAGATTACCAGTGATACAATTGCTTCAGATAATCTCTATTAGATGCAATGTAATCCTTAACTAACAAATTTATATTATAAGCAAAATGTCTAGTATTGTAAAAACATGTTTTTAAAACTAAGTACTAATATTCTCTTTCGGTATACGCATGTTTTCCTGGGCTATCAAAAACTGTTTGCATTTGTACAACAATTAGGTTCAACTAACCGCACAATTAGATAGAAGATTCTAGGACTTCTAAAATAATGCATTTATAAATTTCTCCTTCTATTTGAAAATAATTAAGGTATGTTATATTTTTTATGTTATATTGTTAATTCTGAGTGAAAAATTAAATGTAGAAACACAGGCAGTAATGGTATAGACCAGCTGTTCTTAACCTTTTCTTTACCACGGACCCCATTTAAATATGTTTTGTATCCGTGGATCACCAATACTTAACTGAAGATTTGACACCCTAAAGCGTAAACTATTTATTATGTTTTTCACTGATGTTATAATATTTATTATTGTTGTATTTTTATTCCTGCATACAAAGTTAAAATTGGACGGTGTTATGCATCAATTGACCAAGCGCCATTTTTCGATTTTCGAGATTTTTACATCAATGTGTAAGAGAGAATGTAAATAATGTAAAAAAATGTTTGAAACACTACTATTTGCTTAAATGTTCAGGAAAAGCTATTCGACAAAGCACCAAGAACTGGATAGTAATAGTAACATGTTGCACCAGTTGACTAAAATACAATCTAGCAGTTTCATTTTACATCATTTGACCAAGCGACAATATTTTGATGTTGGATTTTTTGCATCAAGTGACTACAAGACAGCTTCTTATGGTTTCATTACGAGCTATCTTTTTATCTTCATTAATGAGAAGGGGTAGTCGATTGTTGTTGTTCTCGCGTGCTCAAGTTTCCCTCGGTAGATGTCATTGTTATAGTTATTATACTCGCATTCGGGACTCACTGTGTCTTGTTAGTTTGTAATGTTTTGTGAAGCTGTGGTTGCTTTTCACTCTGTGTAGTGTAAATGGATCCATATAAAGCACGTGCTGAACGCATAATGGCATTAGTAAAGAATGGTGTAATAGGTCTGAAATCACCCACATGTGTGACACCTGTCACAGGGTTATCAGATGAACAACATCAATCGAGTACTGACCTCACGCCTCTAAGTCCAATAAAAAGTGCTTTAAATGCTGTGGCTATTTTGCAATATTTTTATGAAGTGAGTGAGTGTTCCAAAATCAATGGAGATAGATCTAAGAACTCGGAACAGCCAGAGAAACGCACGGTAAACATCTCTGACAAAAATAGTGTTACAAATGAAGATGATTTTGATCCTGTAATTTCCGAAGCTAATGAAGAAATATCAGAAAATGCCGAAAAGTGTGCTGCCAGTAATGTGGAAGGAATGTCCAAAGGGAGGCCAAGGAGAGGCGGAAAAGGAAGTACCCCTCACAAAACAGGCAAATTTTAAAGATGAAATGCATCAGGAATGAGACATATACAACACAAAGGGGTAAAGAAAAAGGAAAAAAAAGAGGAATTTAGACATTATATCTGTCCTTGTAAATGTTTAAGTAACTTTGATGGTGAAATCTTGCAGAATGAGTTCCGAAAGTTTTACAATACAGACTCACATGATGCTCAAACAGCCCTTATTTGCGCAATGGTGACAGAAAACGGAATAAACAAGGGTGTTCAAAATATGTAGATACTAGTGTGTACATCTTTCTTCCTTCAAACATTCAGAATTTCAAGTGGAAAAGTACACCTGGCTTTGAAAAAAAATAAATCGCCACATGAGATTTAGGATCGTCGTGGAGTGGATGGTGGAAAAAATAAGCTGCCTGAAATCAAGATACAAGAAGGAATAGATCACATTACGAAATTTCCTAAGTACAAATCCCACTACAGAAGATATGAAACAGACCGAGAATTTATCACCCCTGAAACCACCTTAAGGTGTACAACTTGTAAGGTGTAACATGTACAACTTGTATAAAAAACATTTGGATCCTGTGTCATATGCATCTTAAAAGAAAATATTTCTAACGAAATTCAATTTACAGAAAAAGAAAAGCCTAAAAATTACACCTGCAACGTTTGCGACAGTCTATATGTTCTCATTAAAAATTCAAATGGTCAAGAGGCAGAAAGAAGCTCATGAAACGAGCAGAAGCGCTCATCTGGATATGGCGAAGGCACCTCAATATCCAAAAGCTTCAGACCTTATAAGGGTAGAGGATGAGGAGAATCTAGAAGTACTTTGTTTTGATTTGGAGAAAACACTGCCTTTACCTAGAATTCCTACAAGCATTGTGTTCTATAAAAGGCAATTATGGTTATATAATCTCGGCATCTACAGTGGCACTTACGGCAAAGGACACTGCTATGTCTGGTTAGAAGGCGAGGCAGGGCGCGGAGCATAGGAAATAGCATCCTGTTTGCTAAAGCACTTAACGGAAGAAGTACCTACAACTAAAGAAGTCATTTTGTGGTTTGATTCCTGCGGTGGACAAAATCTAAATATGAAGATGGTTTTAATGCTAAAAGCAATTTTAGATGTGCATCCCTCATTGCAGAAAATTACGCAGAGATTTCTTATACCAAGCCATAGCTTCCTTCCAAATGACAGTGATTTTGGGGATATTGAATGCGCTCTTAAACTTCAGCAGAGACTTTATACAGCTGAGAACTATATGTATGTAATTAAAATTTGCCGCAAAAGAAACCCTCTAGTTGTTCACAGAATGAAAAGTGAAGATTTCAAAAGTACTTTTTTCATCGAGAAAACCATAGTAAATCGAAAAACCAACTCTCAAAATGAGAAAATAAACTGGCTGAGCTGAGAGAGATAGAACTTGAGAAAGACAAACCATTCAGTATTGTGTTCAAAACTCAGTTTAATGGTGAACCATTTGAAGTCAAGATTAAAAAGAAAATGGCTGGTAGACCTTCAAAAAAAAATGAATGAAAATTCTATGACCTCTTGGAACCAATCTGGCCAAATGGAAAGCCTATTTCGAGAAGAAACTGAACGACATAAATTCCTTACTGAGACTTATTCCATCTGATGTACAGACGTTCTATCGCAAACTTTGTTGCCACCCTGACGTCATGGATGATATTGATGGTTTTGACTGCATTCAACAAAGTTTTGATATCAACAGTGAAAATGCAGGTTAAGAAGTATCGAGTAATGTTATCAAAGCTGTCTGTATTGTGAAGAACTGTTTGCGAAATGCTTGCGTCTGTATACTGTTTGCGAAATCAGAAAAAAGTGTGTTAGTATATTGTTTATGTACTAGTTAATAATAATACATTTTAATACCCTTCAATAGTATTATTGTTGTTCCGATGCCAAGATTTGCAATAACACATTCCTTTGATATACATAATAACGGAGTTAATAACATGAGGTGAGTTAATGCGATATGTACACAGAAAGATTACTTATTAAAGCATCAACTGACCAAGCGACATTTTCATACAAATCACAAAGAGTTATTATTTTGTACATTGTTTGAAAGTGTAAATTTTTAAAATAGAGTATTTTAATAAATATAGCATTTAAAAAGTTCAGCTAGGACAAAACACGAAATTTATATGCAAGAAAAACTGAAATTACCAGTGCATGAAATCATTAATATGATAATCTGATATCATGAACAAAAACGCCTTCCTAAAAAATACTTTTATCTTCACAGCTGAAATATTTGGAATATATCTAGCTTTGAAATATAACACTACACTAAAAAAATAGAAAATTTTCATTCTTTCAGATTCACATGCTGCTATACAGGCTCTAAACTCAAACAAAAATAAATTATACAAATGCTCTCCTTATATTATAAATACGTTATAGGGCTACATATATAATGTCTTAATAAAAACGGGAAAGGAAGTTCAGGGTTCCAGGACACTCCTACAGTATCTATAACAGCATAGTTGACAGAATCTGTCGCGCAGCAGTGAATAATAAAGATATCCACAACGTACGGTTACATTAGGAAGATATATTACTTAATATTAAAAGCAAAATAAAAAATAATTGGATTGAATGGGTGCAATCATCTCCTCAATTATCTAGACACCTAGATCGCCCTCACATTAACTTACAATCAGATTCTTCTTGGTACGACAATACGAAACCAAATAGGCAAACAATAGTACTATTAATTAAACTTCGATCTAAACATATCTCTTCTAAAAAATATCTACACAAAATACAAGATGCACCTTACTGCGCTTGTAAAGATGATCAAATAACCGAAACTCCCAACCATATATTCTTTCAATGTTCAAAATACGAAATCTCAATATCAATTACCACGTTCTATAAAGAAGCCAGTTAGTAATTCCTGAAGACAATTTGGGTGTATATTACTATCTTACCTGCGTAATATTAAACGAAATTTATATAAAAACATAAACAAGATTTGATTAGACAAATACTTTCTTTAAGTAAAAAAAATCAACCTCTACTGAGATGATATCATAAGAACTTTCAGACTTACAGTAGTTTATATAACTGAATTTGATACATATATTTAGTCGAGATGTACCCATGTTTAGACCATAAAATGTTTTCTCTAACCATCAGTCCCATCAGTTACAAAATGATTTTTGAATATGTTCTTCTACATGACATGGTGGTTATTTGAGCTAAGTATCGTTTTGCAACTGATGAGGGCTGATGGTTAAACAACACGTAGCTTCCTTGAAAAAGTCCATTTTTTGTTCTATACATAGGTAGAAAAACGTACTGTACTCCGTAAATTTCGATTTTGAAGTTTTGTTTCAATTTCATCCGTATTTTATATTTTTTTCCCGTGTACGATATGTCTGGCCATCTTCCAGTGTGAACTCCAGCTGCAGAGCCGGTGAAACTAAATAGTTCATTCTTTTTTTAAGTGATCGATGCTCTATTTCTCCCTCTTGGCTCAAAATACAGAAAATAAAAAAAAAACGTAAAAAGAAATCGGGATCGAGAAAATTGTGTTTCTCGTGTTCAAATATTCTTCACACATAACAGACCAGACCTATTTTGCAGCCGCTGCTACGTTTTCGGTTGCTCGCGCGCACGCGAGAGTGCTAGTTTGCGGCTAGAGGCAAGTTAGGTCAAGTTAGGGAAGATCTACTGGAACTGCTGGTAGTTCTAAATGCAGGCTTAATGCATACAAGAAAGAAGCTTAAAGGAAGAGAAGAAAGGAGGTTATGTTTTTGATTCATGTTATCCTAAGAGTTATTATCCCCTTGGGATGCATATGTCGATTAATAAGCATCTGAAGAAATAGGCCTTCGATCTTTTCTTTTTTCTAGTCTTATTTTATAATGCTCTTAAACACAAAGAAGGGAGAAGGTTGGTGGACGTGAAAATGATGTCATGGAGAGAGAGAGGATTGGCTAGAGGTGGAATTACTACCTCAGCAGTTGCCAGACATTGATTCAGTAACGTTACTGAAGCTCCTGGTCTCTCTTTTTTCATTCTCTTGGCTTTCTTCTCCTTTGTACTTTGGTTCTTCCAGCGCTGTTGCTTGACTTTTAGCCTTTCACTTCTTTTTGACCTATTGATCCAAAATAATGCATAGGTGTCAAAAGACAGAATGATATACTGCTACATATGAATGCATTAAAGTAGTTATAATGTAATGGTATATTAGGTCTTTGTCCATTTTTCAAACATACCCTTCATTGTGATAATGCCAATAAATAAATGTATTAAAATATTCTGATGCGATGATATGCGTAGTCCATTTGCAAATCCAACTATATCCAATTTGTTTTTAAACAATCAGGTATTGAGATCCATGAATGTATCATATCTTAAGGTTAAACAATAACCTATGAGCGTGGTGAAGATCTTTTTATTTGTTCTTTAAATGTTAAAGAGATTATTCGCCACAGTAGAAATGCCAGACAGTGTATTTCTGCTTTTGCAGATGAACCACCTATAATAGAAACATAATTGCTTTCAATTGGTCATATTAAAATGATGCATTAATTCAGATGTTTAATTGTTGGTAAAACATTTGATTTACATTAGTCGAAAACTGAAGCATAATCTTTTTATTATTGAAGGGATTTATCAGCTCTCACTCGTCTTTATGTGTGGTTGACGCTATAGTACATCGGGAGGGATATTTATTTCTTCATAGGGCTGTTCATGATGATAAAGTAAAACGTCTAGGGGCCGCAGGGCCACTTAGTGTCAGTTCTACAATCGACCGCTAAACATTTGGTCAGTGCTAAGTTAAGGCCAACTCTGATTTTGACCAATGAGAGTACGCAAAATGAGAGTTTGCGTCAAATTAGCGCTGACTAGAGGATTAGCGGTCGATTGTGGAACTGACCCTTAGACCAAGTCAGGCCACTTTCGTCCTTAGATAAAAGATTAAAAATGACTGGAATTAGATAACTAGATTGAACATATGGATCAGACAATACAGAAGACACGACTCTATTTAATCTCCCGTCGTGAATTCAAGTGCACAGAATTTAAGAGTCTATTCTAAATAAAATGTATTTGTAATAAATATGGTTTTGAGTTTGAAAGTTTGAGTTAAGGAATAAGTTAGGTTCTTATAAGGAATATGATTTAGGTTGAGCGAAATTACAAGGACTGTTTATGATCTTTTCTTCATTCTAGTGTAGCCATTGTCGAATAAAGTTTTGATGAGCTTTCTCACATCCGTGGATCGTACATTGTACACTGGAAGTTTAATGTGAGATATCTGATGTATATTTAATTTATTTAGAATTCATCTTACTGGTTCCCATTATATGTTGATTGTTTGGTTTCCTTGATTTATGTTGGTAGTCGCCAGCTGGGGGAAATTTAGTTTCTTTTTTTTGTGTAAGGCTCATTGCCAACATATATGTGTCCATCTACTGACTTAATAATATTGAGACGGCATCGAAGTGTTTCTTCAGAGGCAAGATTAATAGCATTGGAAATTTGAAGTTGTGATTCAACAGGAAATACAAAAGTCAAAGCCGTAGATACACATTGAGTCAACATAAAAGTTAGATCTCTGAGGTTATTTGTAATCAAATTTTCATTTTTTTAAAATCTTAGTTCCTCTTCATTTGTAGATTTGGTACTTTCAAATAGTTTGTTGTAAGATGTAGACTCTTCTTTCGGCCGAAATAATTTCTTAGATACATCCTGCTTCCTTTGTTGTGGCCGTTGTGGGAATTAGAAGATGCTGTGCGGTGTCCTTGAGTCTGCACGTAGCACAGTAATTTCTGTTTGGAGGTAAAGAACATTTAAAGCTCGGATGACTCTCTCCACATTTGTAACAATGTGGTAGCTTCATACATTTATTTCCGTCATGGTAGCACATGCAATTGGTCTAGCTGTGTTTTTTGATTTCTCTACCTTATAGTGATTGAAACCTATAGTTATGCCATTTGTAATTAAGTTACTGATTAAAGTAATTGTAAAGCCCTTCCATAAACTAGTAACATATTAAAATTTCTGAGCAATCCGACTTATGCTAAGTCCGCCAACTTGAAATATGGCAGATCAGGGGGTGTTTTCCGCCGGTTTTTCAGGGTTCTCTCGGAAGTGGTTGGTTTTAGGTAAAAAAATTACAAAGGATTAAATCGAAAGAGCATTGAGAAAGGGGAGACAGTGCATTGTCAAGAAAAAGTTAATAAATGTGGGGGAGGAAATACACTTTTACCTCCCAAACTAGTTATTTTCACCAGATGTAATGATTAGTCACTTGTTTATTTTATAATGAATGGTATATATAATGGGTAAGCTCATTAGTGTAGATTGGGTCCAGCCCCGACGTACCCCACAACTCTTTCGAAATATATGAGCTCTTTGTTATGGCGATTTTCTGTGTTGCGGAGCATATCGTGTACGTCAACCACTTATTTGAACTCAATGTTTCCTAAAATCTCAGATTAACCCAACAGATAAGAGCATTTTCATCCCAGGAAACACATGGACAGTCAATGAATATTCGTAGGAAATTCTGAGCGAACGTGTTGGATGTCCAAGGGATAGCCATTGAACATCCGTACACAAGGCCTTTTGGCATCCTATGGACGTCCTTTATAGGTCCGCAACGGACATTTATTGTGCCAATACAGATGCCCATTGGACAGCCAAGGGAAACAATTTCGCAACCAATTCTGACCTTAAATGCAAAAACCATATCCCTTGATTCTGAACGCAAATATTAGTGCACTTCAATCGCATTTCTCATGCAACCTTCGCAACCTTTTAAACACGCACATGATACCAACTTTGGTACTTCGTCAGTAGCCAGTGGTAGTAACGTTGGTATGGATAAGAGTATATTTCCCTCAACTTCCACCCGAAGTTCTCTGGTGGCAATTGCACTTGGTGGTAGACTCTCAAGGAAAGCATGAGAATCGGATCTGATGGAGGTTGTAAAGTGTCCAATACCACTTCTGCTTTCCTCTTTGCTCAAGAACGAGTTAAACATTTGTACCTGAATTCATCAAGCCATTTTGTTTTAATGTTAACCAAGAATGAAAATCTGCCCCTCTCGGCAAATTTCATCTTGACTGGCATCTTCATCATTACATTCGTTTACCATGGCACGAATGTCGTCTGTATTTTTGAAAGATTCGTCATAGTAACTTTTCCTTTTTCAGTAAAACATGACGTTGTGTCTCACCTAATAACTGCGTGTAAGATTAACAAATTGTGATTTTTTATGTTATAATGTCTTTCCAGAAGTGCGTTTGATGAATATATCTACCTAGAGAGTTTTTCTTCACCTGGTTTTAACAAGTCTTGGTCCTCAAAAGCTAATGAAATCAACTACTTCTTCGCCAACTATTGCTATCTTCTGTGAGCTGGGTGATGTAATGGTTGTGTTTACATTTAGGGTATCGTCATCATCTATAGCTTGCAGAGTGCTCAGTGAGATTTCTTAAATTCCTGCGATAGCAAAGATATCAGCCTAGACTTAATCTTTTCGTTTGTTATAGTTGTCACACTGTATACACTTTTTCTCTTTTTAACTCAGCAGAGTATGCCAATATTTTAACACTAAATAAAACTTGATAATTTGAAAACAAATATTTTAGATCTTTTAGAAGCAAACGCAAAGTAGAAACTTAAATTGTAAGGTTAACACTTCAATACTCACTTGAAGCAAGATAATGTTACTATTTCACTTTATGCATCATATTATGTCATTGACCACTAAATAGAGATCTTTTTCTTATATTTAAAAACATATTTTGCTCTAATACTGTAGTGAGCTAAGTAAAAGTGTGTTTTCCTCTGTTAAAAGCAATTATAATTATGTACTCAATGTAGTAACTTTTCTCGAAAAAGATAAATAAGGTTACAGTTTTATAATACGAGGTAACGTTAAAAGTTCTTGCCGTTTTTGAAGTCGTATGGGAATACGTGATAACTGATACAGAAATAAGTGCCTCAGATGCTGGTAAAATAATCGGGGTTGGCGTGGGAGAATATACCGTGACCAACACAGGCTGTTTGTGCACTCTCAGATGTCATAGCTCAAGTAGTTGCGAAGATAAATGGGGGTGTCGAAGCAGCTCGTTCGGGGTTGTCTGCTTTATGACTTGTAAGTAGCCAAATCAAGTCGCCGAATACGTCTAGCCTTTGACGGATATAGGAGGGTGGTTTTTGTTATTTCTCTTGATTTGCTTGCCAAGTTTGTTTTTTTGCACAGTCTTAAGGTATTTGGTGTGCAAAATCAGAAAAAGTTGGGTGCCGAATTTTACGCTTTCGTTCTCACGTATATATTTTGTTTTAATGTGGAGACACAATTCCACGCGGCCTCTACAGTCCTTTTAAAGTAATATTTATCTATTTCATTCCTCTAATACATTCATGAAACGTCCAAACATTCTCTGATAAGTGTTCTGAAGGTCTTTCAATTCGCTTTTGTATATTTCAAAGTGTGAGGCGGAATCCAGCCCTTCCACTCACACCAGTCGTAGATTGTCTGTTCTTTTAAAAATATCTCCCCAAATACGATGTGTTGTCTCTGTGACTCATGGAGTAGTGCCGATCGCTTTAGTTGTGTAGTTTGAGGCGCCAGGCCAACGTCTCCAAGGTTCTGAGTTCTAATCCCGGTGGGGCATGGCTGTTTGCGAGTTTTTGAAGCTTAACAGCTATCGGAATCGTGACGGGGCGAAGTCATTAGTTACTAAAATAGCCCCAAAATACAAAGTTTACCGAAGTTTTGTCATCAAATTCAGGGTAATCTGTGTCTTCTTCAAGGTCATCATTAAGGCTAGGATTTTCCTGCCTTATAAATAGAAAAAAATATGCATTTATGACATACTCTATAATATGCCCTAATAAACTTGAAGAATTTATGAGTTGAAATTTACTTTGAATTGTACCTGCTTATCACGGAATAATAGATAAATATTTGACGTGACCATTTAAGGGCTAACTCCATTTTGTACATTCCACAACATAGGGAAGGAAAGAAAATTGACAATTTTCACAGAAGAAATTGAAAGAACATACTCGTAATAAATTCGGAAGAAGAAAGAAAATCATCAACTTTGGATATATCGTGTGTATGGAAAGCTTAAGAAAGTAGAAATATGTTCAATATGACTGACAAACCATTAGAATTTGCTCAATGAGGATAAAATTACCAACTATCCACAAATATGCTCCAACGAAGTATCTTTATATAATTAGTACTTTAATGAACTGAATTTCTATGTACTTTATTTAGCAAGTCATCAGTCCTTTCTAAAGAAATATGCTAAATCATGAAAATCCTAGCCGTAGTAATCATAGTTGTCAAAACCTACGTCAGTTAGCACCGTCATTTCTTCTTTTTCAAGCAGTGTATTGTAGAAAGTACACTGCACTGTGCAGAACATGTTATTCAATTTTTCTTGTAACTGCACAAGCCTTCCCTGCTTTCTTCATGATTCGAATTTCTTTCTCTTCCTCATTGTCCAATTTCTGTTTATGCCAGTTATGATTTATCCCGTTCTCACCATGGGAACGGAAGCAAACGGCTGAAACTTTTTTATTAGTTGATGCGATTTTGTATATTATCCCTGTCGTGCTCCAATAACCTTCGCTTGATAGTGATTTCACTTATCTTATGCTTTTCTGCCACCAGACCGTACAACTCTCTCTGAAAACTGGCAGTCATCATTGTCTTCCATGTATAGGTAAATAACATCCATTGCATTTGATACATCTCCACTTGGGACTACAGCAAGAGGAGGTTTGGGAGGCCCTTCTTCGGTGGTGCCTACTCTAAAATCTGGCTCAACAAAATTTATGGTACACAGCAAAGACAGTTAGTAAATTCTCTGAGTTAATTCTATCTAATACATGTTGTCCCCGTCTCTCTCTTCTCAACAGTGCTTTGCTTTCTATTTTTTGTTGAAATCACTAGCACAGACTGTACGAACACTGTTAAGGCCTTTTCTCTGTGCTTGTCGAATGTCTTCAGAGCAAAGAAAAAAACATGAGTCTTGAAACCGAAAGCTTCCTTTAGATCTCAGTTTTTTTTTAGGTGATACAAGTGTTTCAGCCGAGGTTCCCGGTTTTTCTGCAGATTTCCCCTTTTCAGATAATATAGCTGAAGGTTTTGTGTATAAATTTCTACAACAGACTTTACTTCTATGGACAAGCACTTTACTATCTCCGGTCAGAAGTTCACGTTTTTCATAGCTTCTTTCTTCGATCCAGCGTTGATTGTTTCCACAGCTTCTTTTCCTGGTTCTACACGTTCATCCAAAACCAGTTTTCACACAGAAAACACAAGCCCAGAAGAGCTGGTACATCATGATCACTATCAATATCCATATTGATTTAGTACTGTCATTGCAAGGCCCAGTGTTCGATTTCTTATAATTTACGAAGGGGGATCTTAGAACTAGTGGTTGATAGTAAGTTTCAACCTACCACTTATTTGGGTAGAAAGACCAAGATTTTATCCCTGGGTGGCATGATATTTGGAATCAATAACCGGGGATCAAAACCTCACGAACCAGGAAAAATCCCCGGCATACCCCCGACAAATCGAATACTGGCAAGGCCTCAAACTGAAAAGAGAAGAACAAGGACGATTGAAGAAAGAAAGTCAAATGTTGAAGAAAGTTTTTATTAGATCCTTGTTGTGTGCCCGTGCTTCGCTACGGTAAAAACAGTAGAGTTTAGACAGTATAACCAGCCGCACTGCATAGTATGAACTGCAGGAAGAAGTAATAAAAATTCTTGTGGCAAAAGAAAACCTTAGTTAACACCAAAACAGCAGCTAAACTGTCATTATCAAAATATTGGATACTAATATAATATTTCATTATATTTAACCCAGATATCATATAGTAACTTGATATTGACTCCCGGAAGTCATCATTACTTTGTAACAAGTGATCGTATCGACTTCTAAATGTCGTCATTCGATTCAGCATTAAAAAATACTTGGTAAACGATACCCCACTCCGCCTATTTCAAAAAGGTTGATTTTTCAAAATTTCTCCCTCTTTGCCTCCCTCCAAAAAACGTAAAACAACTTTTTTCATTTATGTGTTCATTGGATCTTCATTTCTATTGCTAGAATGAAGTTATTCCCAAATTTTGGTTAATGCACATCAGTTGTCGTCTATCACGTATTTTTTGGGTTATTTTGCCTGTACTATTATGATTTGCTTTCGCTCGATGCCAGCAGAAAACAGATGGGTTTCTCATCCTCTCGGAGTGATTGTCAACGTTCCGTTAGCCGAAGAGCAGAAGATGACTGTAAGTCTCACTGTCCAGCAGAAAAAGATGGGTTTCTCACTCCCTCTCAGGCTGATTGTCGAAGTTAACCGAAGAGCTGAACCGAAGATATTCGAATTAATTCCCTTTGGTCAGCAAGTAGACATAAGTCTCTCCTCCTGTCGCAAATTATAGTTTTGGGCTCGAGGGATCCACCTTCTCACTGTTGACTTGCCTGCGGGCTTCTGGGTGGGATAAACTTCACTTCTTTGCTCTGTCTCCTTATTGCGCAACTTGCATATCCGGTATGTCGTTCTGGGTGTCGTTCACCTCAGGTAGGTTCATGAAAAATTCGTCTTTAATTGTGTCCATGTTGTACTAAAAAGTACTGTTAGGTTATTGTGCTAGTAAGGGTACTAAGAAGTACATGTATGCAAACCTCACTTTGCAGCAATTGGAAGCCAATTATAGTGAAGATTCTCGCTAGTTCAAAGTTCTTCCAGGTCACTTCAACTGTGTGAACTTGCTGCTCCAGGTTACACTATTGACATCTGTTGATGTTAATTTATTGTCTGCAAATCTGGACTTTCGGGGAACAATGTGGACGTTTATTGGGAGCAGCAGATAATAATGACAATTTAATGTTTGTGCATATTTCAAAAAAATGCACTTTGATTGAGCATTAATTCGAACATCAACCTAATGTTTGCAATATGGTTCTATGCCGTGTGGGTCCATATTGTGTTTAGCATACACTTCCAGTTTCCTAACGACCATTAAACGTGCATAATGTTCTTACGGCATCTCCTTTCCACTGTAAAACTGGCCATTATTTCCGATGGAATTCTCATTCATAACTTCATTTCACTGCTCAGAAAGAACTGCAAAACACATAATACAAGCATATTGAGCAAATTATAAATCAATTTTGAAATATCCGAAAGAGCACTAAAATTGTATAATATGTATTTCCAAAGATACATTAATACCAAACAAAAAGAGATTGGGTTAAAAAGAGGAGAGTTTCTTTTAAAGAAATGCATACATAAGGCTGTACAGTCGCAGAAATATGTACTGCGGGTGTCTAGCAGTTATTTAGTCTATGGTCTAGCATTTAGTTTCTATTTACCTTATATTATGGACTAGAGGCACCCATTAGACTAAGCCTGCCACATTTGTTCCTCAGACATGTCACGGCTTTATCATAACTGCTTGTCTGGCCGATAAATATAATTTAAATAAAAAGCTAAATGTTTTTATTCAACTCCCACATACATACTTCCCTGACTTTTCATGCAATGTGAAATTGGAGTACGCCATATCAACTGCCACATTTAAAAAGTACATGAATACGAAAGCGAAAAAAGGACACCCAACTTTCTCTGATTTTACACATAAAATACTTAAGTCTACAAAAATAATCAAACTTGGCAAGCAAATAGAGCGGGAGCCAAAATTTCGACAAATACCACCGTACTAATAACGCTGGGTATGAACGCATCCCCCAGGAATGGGTCCCAAAATTTCAGGTCGAGAGATTTGCCCCTGTGTGATGAACCCCGCGGTGAGCGCCCACAGGCCTTGGATGACGAGGACCTGAAGGTGGCTATACAAGAGGATAGCAGCCAAGCGTATAGTGAACTTTCAAAACGCTTCCAGGTTTTTGATGAATCAGTCAAGACTTCACGTGCACTGCATCAACTAGGTCAACTTGGTCAAGTGGGTGCCCCACACATTGTCCAAGGACTAAGGAGTGACAGCCTGTTTGTTGTTGCTTTTTCGGCACCGCAACACACCCATATTCAATCGAGTGCTCATTATTGACGAAAAGTGGGTCCTGTATGAGTGTGCCAAGCGCGCCAGACGTCGGTTGTCATCGCGGGACCCTATGCTTCACACCGCAAGATCACCTCAATACACACACAAGTCCTGTCTGGTGGACTAGTCACCAAGTGATACAGTACGAATTGCTGCAATCGAACTAAACCATTACTTAGGACCTGTACTGGCAGCAGTTAGAACATGTACAAGAGGCACTGCTACAGAAGGAACCGGTATTTGTGATCGCAAGGGTGTACTGTTCCTTACCGACAATGACCAGGATAGCATACAGCAAATTTGCTGTGAGACACTGTGCCATCGACAGTACTCTCCAGACTTTGCGCCAACAGATTATGACCTCTTTCATTGATTGGACTTTTGTAGAATATCCTTTGTCAATGAGGCAGATTTGTGGCAGACACTCACGGCCTATTGATATATAGAGCTACGTCTACAACAGACAGACGAATAGTCCCAATTGTTTCTGCAACATTGGCGGGAGTTCGGACTGATATGTTCCATGACTTGGAAGCACACGTACTTTGCTGTCATGACTTGATAAAATAATTTTAAAAATGTTCCTTGGCGCAGCCAGGAAATCGACTTGTGATATAACTTGTGATATGTAAGCGCATGAAACCCGAGTAAGGTATCTTCTCTATCAATTCCGAGTTTTTTTAAAGTAAGTTTCGATAGTCAGTTTCCTCAGTTTATTTTTCCCATTTCGTTTGGGTGTGTCTGTATATTTTTAAATTAAAACCAAAGAACTATGCAAGCACTTCAACCTTATCATACTTCTTAATCGTTGTATATAGCATGCAGAATGATCTGCTTGTCTGCTTTTTTATGCACGTACTGCTGTAATACTAGTGGAATTGGAGTATTCCTTTTGGCGCAGGATACGCCACATTGCCACGGACTTCTTCAGTTGTTTCCATGTCCCAAGCTATTGTTCAACAAAATCTTTGGTACACATTCCATCAATTTTGTTTTACAATTTGGATGAGAAAGCCAACTTTCGTGCATGTGAAAATTTTGGACGGTTCAATTTGCTTCATTTGTCTTTGACCGTAAGTACTAATAGAATATGAGTCTCACTTCTTGATAATATCTTGCTAGATGAGTAACTGCTCTAACAAAGAGCATAGCAAAATAAAAAATAGACACACATTTATCCACCTGCGTAGGGTCATTGTCTTCTTGTTTGTCTCTCTTGATACGAAGGCTAACGTTAACTATAGATGCACCCAATTTTGGTCAAAAACAAACTATAAATACTTTAGGTTATATCCAGTCCATAAATCTACGCAGGTTAGTCTTGATTCGATTCCACTAAGTGATCCAATTTTACG
The DNA here is from genome assembly GCA_022664845.1 of Lepisma saccharinum. Classification (NCBI taxonomy): domain Eukaryota; kingdom Metazoa; phylum Arthropoda; class Insecta; order Zygentoma; family Lepismatidae; genus Lepisma; species Lepisma saccharinum. The sequence continues at coordinate 29,893 of JAGDQP010006050.1, forward strand.
ACGACACTATAGTAACTTCTATAAAAAGGTTTTTGGGTCCGAATGTATATTTGATCAGTGAAGTAACAGGGTCGAAATAGATCATCTTTCCAATATGTTAGATTTACGCTGTACGAACTTCAAGGTACTCGATAGGTTAGGTTAGTATTTATAGTGCACAGTTTAGTACTAGCTTCTACAGTGTTCATGCAATTATTAATTCAGATTGACATGCTCTCTCAATTAGGTGTCATGCTAACCATTGCAAACAATCCACTAATATCACCTGGGTATTTAATCATATCTTTTCAGCCTTCAAATAGTAAATTAGATTAACTTAATATCATTTCTATCAGTCTGATAAGATAACCACATTAGGAATAATCAATCGACATTACTTGAAAGTAACATAATAGATTTCTCTAAGAAGCTGCTTTCCTTCCCTTTTGTCCTATCGTAACCACCAAAGACAAACAAGTATATTCGATTACCACGCAATCATTCTGACATAACAGCCCAATTGGAATTTTAAAACTTCATTGTGTTCTGCATTTTGTATCTTTCCAGTTTTTGAGAGTGCACTGGTCCATAACCTGTCGAATTAGCTAGAAAAGTCTGTCAAGTACAGAAAATAAATTCATCAGTAGGTCTAATACTTTTTCTCACTGATACGCTTGGTGTCTATGCTTCCTGGTAATAAGTATAGCTGTCAGTTTAAATTGAAGAATCAGACACATGAAGACAATTGCAAAAACAACTTCGAGATTGAAATACAGTAATGGATGTAATAAGTTTAAAATGATTGAAGATAAAACAGGAGAAGAGGGAAATAGGAGAAATACGAAAGACAGGAAGAGAAAGAAAGACACCAACATTTAAAGTACTTTCGTATTGCTTGTGTTCTAAAAATGTCACTTAATTCTATGTTTTAATTCTGGTAATAAAACGGTCTTTCATAAGCATTAGAAGACAGCCAGATTGCCAAAAAAGAAAAGATTAATTAATTAACGATTAATACGTCTGGATAAGACCCTATTTATTCTTCATTTAAAGAATACAAAAGATGTCAAATGAACATAAAAGAATGAGATCTTGCCTGAACGGCAATGGTTCAGTTGAAGGACGCAATCTATTAGTCCTTTGTTTCCCCTGTAACGCTAACGGTCGCTCGTTTATCTTGGTCTAGGTTTATAATTTCCTTTTAAAGACGCTTTAACGTAAAAACACACATTATATATACATATACATATATATATATATATAT
>JAGDQP010006050.1:31535-46533 GCA_022664845.1 Lepisma saccharinum
TATCACAATTCACAATATTCAGGACTGAAATCTAGATTTGGACGTGTTCCTTTTCTTGCATCCTTCTCTGAACGACTAGACTGAGTTGCTGAGGAAGTATCGTACAAAGTATCGCTTATTCCGATACCCTATATCGTTTAAAAGTATCGAGTACTTAGATAGAAATACTTTTTTCCGAAGTATCGAGTATTTGCCAAAATATCATTTCTGTATCGCGATACTACGTATAGTGATAGTTTCCATGTCGGTTCCGATACTCGATACCGCTTTAAAGTATCGAGTACATATTGCTAATTTATGATTGGATTAGACTGAAAGTGGTTGGATGATCGAGGTTAAATGTTTTGTCTGGTGTCTATCATTGGACACCAGTTGTTATTGCTTTTCTTTATTCTTTCACAGCAATAGCAAGTGTGTTGCTAGAATTTAATATGATGTATATTGTGTATCTAAGTCATCGATAAGAGAAAAGTCGTAACTCCAAGGTATCAGAACAAGTTTTTGGCACTGAATGCAAAAGGAATATCCAATAGCAAAATTGCTGGACAGCTATGGATTGATCATAAACAGTCGGAAATGGGTTAGAAAAGTAAAATGAATCTAGAATGTCAAGTTTAAAGTATTGATGCGATTGCAGAAAAGAAAACCAGACCTATGTTTTGTAGCACAATGAAAATGGTAGCAATGTATAAAAGGAATCTGAGTTCAAGCGGATTGTTTCCATCATGGAACAAGAAGTGAGACATAAAATTTCATATCAAACAGTGCTTAGAGGCCTTTCTGAATAGAACATTACGAAAGGAGAGACTCCAAAGAAGCAACGTTCGTCAAGAAAGTGCTATTTAGTACAGGTAAGTTTTCGTTGGCATACGTATGAGCATTGGACAGTTGAGGATTGGAAGAGTGTGATTTTCTCAGATCAAAATAAATTTACTGTGTTTGGTAATCATGATGGTTCAAAATTGTGGATGGAGTTACGGGGGAGGGGGCAGTTAAAGAAGCATTGTGCTGTGGAAACGAAGTACAGCGAAAGTGTTATAATATGAGGAGGAATATTTTCTCTTAAGAAGAGGGATGAATTAAGTTTTGAATAGGAACAATTGATAGATTAGCATACTATGAAATACTTAAAAATTGGATTTTGAGTACAGATATGAAGGATTTCACTGTGCACACCTTGGACGATTCATATTTCACGATGATATTGCCAGTTGTCAACGATGTAGGATTGTACAGCAGCGTATTCCAGATCTGGTAACTCAGCAGGTACAGTTACCGCCCATAAAATTCATTTTATCTTATCAGCAGGTGCACTGGCATCTCAGTCCACCAGATATGAATCCCGTTGGGAATTTATAATATGGCTCCAAAAGTTTCTCAACATTGCTCTACTAGTAAAAGAGAATAATGTACAAAATTGTTCATGTTTGGTATCACCAAATTTAGCTTAGTACACGTCAGAAACTTTCTACAGTCAATACCACAAATAGTTTAAGCCCTCAAAAAGGCTTGAGGTGGATACACGAAGTACTACGGCAAACTGATTTCCATCTGATATAAATTAAAACTTAAGGTATAATAATGATTTTCCATGCAATTTTCTTTTGGTACAACTTGCGAAAGCCGGACCGTGTAATTTGTTTTTGGCTCTTTTACCATCATTTTACTTGAACCATTTTTATGAATATTATTCTCCAGTGGTTCACCGTACTGGTAAAGTTCTATGTACGTGGGTTGAAATGCAAATATAACCTGTTTATTCGTGTTATTTATATCTCCATTGTTCATGTATCTCACATCTCAGCATAACGAAAAAGAAGCACAGAATTGTGGTTACAAAGTTACTGTAATATGATCAAAATACTCTTGATTACTTTTGTTTGCTACGAACTGGGCACTTTTTTTTTTCTCAAAAACGTAAACTTCTTATTTTACATTTGAAAACATGTTGATTTTTTTCAATATAGGAACTTCCCTGTCATTGATTCGTTATTTCGAACACAATTTTTACATACAATTATTAGCCAATGCTTGTACATAACACACGAAGAACATTATCAATAATTCTGTTCTATATTAACCGATTTTCATGATTAATGAACGGGGAAGATGTGCTCTTTATATCTATCTATGTAATGTTATATCTACAAATAGAATACTCCAGCCACGAGTTCAGAAAATATTTTGCCCAAAGTTACCCTGTTTTCCGGGGCAACTTTGGACGTATCTATGTGGGATTTAAAGTCTTGTATTTTCCACATGAATTCAGAACTACCATTAAAATCATTATATAATGAAGGCTTGAAATAAATAAGTCACTAAATGTCATTTTTGTGAAAACTGCTTTTTACAGGAATAACATATGCTGTTAGACCTATAACATATTTAAGAATCAAAGTCCAAACGTATTGCTGAGACCTTTTTTGGGTGTTTATAAATCATTAGTTGTTTTGTTTTATATGGAAATAATATTGTAAAAAATGTTTTTCCTCGTAAGTAGAAAAACAGCACTTAGTTCCTTATTCCCATCAAGTCTTCAAATATATATAAAATGCTATAAGAGGAAGAAAATGTAACTTGATATGGCACATAACAAAAATATGACAGTAACAAAAATAGTACCCAAAGTTTGCCCAGTTGACGTTAACGATTTTTCTTGAGATCGTCCTGAAAGGTAATCAACTCTGCCATTGTGTGTCATATGACTTGTACATATCTCTCATGGAGTTTAATGAACAGTTATACGTAACAAAGAGTGGGTTTTGTTCATTTCAGTAGAGTCAAAAATTATTGGTTCTATTTTTTCTAAATTCTATATATGCATTTTAAATATATATCTCAGGAACTTGGTTCCCGAATCTCCTTTACAAAATGTAAAAAAAAAAGTTTGAATCAGAACTTGTAACCACTCAAAAGCTAATTGCAAACGAACAAATAAAAATATCATATACATACACATCAAATTGAGAACTTCATTCTGTTTTCAAATCAGTTAACACGGTTATTAGACAATTTTTTTCCGGGATGTTTAGAAATCTTACCCACCTAAGTTATTTTAACTTACTTTGTAAACAACTTGGTATATTGTAAATGAACAGATATCTTAACAAGAAAGCAAAATGTTTCTTATCCTATCTTGCTTTTGTCTAAGTCTCTTTCCTAGATATATCTTACCGTCATGCCCTCTATTTCCATCTTCATTCTTTCCATATGACGATATGTACGTAAAATCTAATTTTCAAACATCCAAAACTCTAGATGAAGGAACAAAGTTAAAATACAAGGGATAAAAATATTGATGGGGAAGGAGATGCAATATGCATGCGGCGAAAGAAAAATCAATTAAAATATTATATTAAAACAACTTTCCCTTCACAACCAAATTTCCTGTTGGTGGCGAATTAAGTGGAACGTGCTCCAGCAAGCCCATAGGAAGTTACACTGCTTGCCTGTCTTTGCTACTGAAATTGAGTTTTTCTTAATATTGTTTTTTCAAGAGAGGAAAAAAAAGAACTTTCAGAAAAAAAAGTGGCCAAGAATGCCTTATGAAATATTTGAGGGTAAGAACAAAAGAGAACGATAGTGTGCTACTGAGGGTGGTAGTGATAAATTAATATTCATGAAATTACTAAGGAAAAAAAAAATTAAAATCGAGAATATTTGCTCTATTTGCATGAATGTTTATTCATTGGACTAATGCAAACTTGTTTCAATCCTATTGCTTTCCTGCGGAATTGCCTGTTAATTTCTTTCACTTGTGAGTTTCTTCTTTACCGCCGCACTCTGCTATGTCTACCTCTGAATGAACAGTAGTTTGCCCTATATAATAAGTTTCTGAATTCTTGGTTAGAACTAACATTTTCATAACAATTATATATTTACATCTGAAGAATGTTTGGTTTCTCGTGTAAATACGAAACATTTGTTGCCCAAATCACCTCGTGGTAATAAGGCAACGCCTTCTTACACAACGGAAAATCCTCTCATTATTTTCAGAATCCACTGATGTGCATTAACTTTGTATGCTGCACAAGATATGTATACTTCGGTAATATTTATGCAGTAGTATCACTTTTATTGAGTTACTTACAGATTTTATATGCAAGACATTTTTTTTTTTACATTTATAAGATTTATCGAGAATTACCTAAAATAGGGTGGAAATTGAAACGGGGAAGTTTCCAGGAACTTTTGGATTACTTCCTCAAATCTTATCTCTCTTGCGCCTTCTGGGGAACTTGCATATGGCTTCATGACCGATATCAAAAGTAAATTACTAAAATAAAATAACATTTGAAATCGGAATAAGTTTCAAATGCTTTGAAACTTAATGAGGACCGAAAACAAGCAAGGCATCGATGGCTAAGTAATAAAAGCGAAGCAAATACCATCAACTACAGTAACGCGAAACGAAACGCCACACGCGGGTTCAGAAACAAAAAGCGAGAATATCTAACTTAGAAGATTCAGGAGATAGAGGAAAATGGGAAGACAAATAACATACTAGATCTATACAAAGGGTAAACTCGTTAAGAAAAGGTTACCAGCCGAGGCTAGGAATGATTAGAAATGAACGTGGAGATCTTCAGGCTGATCCGACTAAAATTGTCGATGTGTGGAAAAGTTATTTCGACAAACTTCTTAATGTACACAACGGGGAACAAACAGAGGAATTTGAAATCCATACCGCAGAACCGTGGATTCCCGAACCTAGCGAGATCGAGATCGATATGTCGGTAAAGAAATTGAAAAACTTCAAATCACCAGGAATAGACAATATTCCAGCCGAATTAATTAAAACAGGAGGAACGGCACTAATCAAGGAACTACATAAATTGATCAGTGCTATATGGAGAAAGGAGGAGCTCCCAAAGGATGCAAAACCTCAATAATAGTTCCGATTTACAAAAAAGGTGATAAATCGGACTGTATTAATTATCGCGGAATCTCGTTACTTCCAACCTGTCACAAGGTATTAAGTAATATTCTGTTAACACGCCTAAGTGTATACGTAGATGAAATAATTGGAGATCACCAATGTGGATTTAGAAGAAATAGATCCACGTTGGACCAGATTTTTGCCTTGAGACAAATTTTGGAGAAGAAATGGGAATACAATGGGACGGTTCATCAGCTATTTATTGATTTTAAGAAAGCATAATTATGATTCTATCAAAAAGGAAAAGTTATACAGTATCCTGATATGATTTGGAATTCCGAAAAAATTGTTTCAGCTAGTGAAGATGTCTCAACGACCCCACAAGCAGAGTGCGGATAGGTAATATGTCGGATAGTTTCAAGATTCGCAACGGATTGAAACAAGGCAATACCTTGTCCCCACTACTGTTTAACTTTGCGTTAGAATATGTGATTTTAAAAATTAAAGGGGACAAAAAGGGACTATCATTGAATGGTTTGAATCAACTGTTTGTATACGCTGATGGTGTAGATTTAATAGGGGACGATATAGATGCACTACAAAGCAACACCGATGCCTTAGTAGAAGCGTGCTATGAGATAAGCCTACAGGTAAACATAGATAAAACAAAATACATGGTAACAAGCCGAAACACAGGGAATGAAGGAAATAAAAACATAAGAATTAAGGATGAGGTCATAGAGAAAGTAAACAAATTTAAATACTTGGGAGCATACGTAACAAGCAAAAATGAGGTCACGGAAGAAATAAAGTCGCTTAGTATCGGGGAACGCATGTTTCTATTTAGTCCAAAAACTTCTAACAGCGCGATTAATATAAAGGAAATTGAAATTGAAAATATACAGAACTGTTATTCTGCCGGTAATACTTTATGGTTGCGAATGTTGGTGTACGACCCTAGCAGATAAACATAAATTACGTGTATTTGAAAATAAGGTTTTGAGAAAGATATACAGGCCGAAACGCGACGAGATGACTGGAGAATGAAGAAGACTGCATAATGAAGAACTCCACGGACGTAAGATTCACCAGATGTTGTAAAAATAATGAAATCGCGACGACTAAGGTGGGCAGGCCATGTATCTCGGATGGGGGGAAAACGAAGATTATATTCTATCCTGGTTGGAAGGCCGGATGGAAAGAGGCCATTGGGAAGACCGAGACGTCGTTGGGAGGACAATATTAGAAGAGATCTGCGAGAAATAGGTGTTCGTGATGGAAACTGGCTTGATATTGCCCAGGATAGAATCCAATGGCGAACGTTTGTTACTACGGCGTTGAACTTGCGAGTTCCATAAGCCATAGAGTTAGTTAGTTAATATGCTTTGAAAAGCCTAAGTAAAAGGTTGTCTAACATTGAGTTATCGGTATAGTTACATCTTCAAGAATGAATTATCAATCCGCAAAGAAAAGTACATTTAAAGATATAAAAAATACAGGATGATATAACAGTATTTTAAATTTGCATTGCGAATTTGTGATCACGTAAATCAAAATTAGCATGACAATAATTCTTGCAATTTTTGCAACAGAACCTCAATCAGCACGTTATGGAACTAACGCGATGAAGAGCGTATTAGTATACAAGTAGAATTGTTAGTTTATGGATGGACTCCAACAACATAACTGAGTCGGCAGTGGGAAGAAGGCAATAAACGCCAAAAAATTGAAGATCCATATTATGCCGGATATAGTATCTGGAAAGGATCGGTGATCTATACAGTTCATAAAGGAAGCAAAAAAGTAAAGGCTTGGAAAACAGGTATGAAGTTTCCGCAAGTTGGAAGAAGGAAACAAATCCACATTTATTTCATTCTTCTTATTGCTTTACACAAGATCTTGAGATGGTAACACAGCACCAAATAAGCGTGGGTGTTGTGACACCCCTACGAATTCCAGAAAAATCGTGAACCATCTAGAGATAGAGCAGATGACGGGGCACAAATATGACAACTTATATTTTGAAGATAATGTAAGCTAATACTTTCTTGTTAGTAATGGCAGGCGTTGTTTTAAATGTAATATTAGATTTTAAGGGCGGAAGAAGACCAGCAGGTAGGAGATTCCCCTTCTTAGTTCTTAGGTTACTGCAAGCCGAAAAGGTTCGTCTCTAACCTTGTCTACTTAGAACTCAGCTGGCAACCACATCAATTATATTTTGTTTGCGCATATGACTGTGAAGTTTGTATGCAAGATGGACACTACTACTACAATTATTGTTTCATATTATTCATTAAATCACCCTGTGGAGAACATTTAATATTAGCTATATAGGTTTAACATACACTACCAAAATCATGACTTGCCCATAGACAAAATGACATATATTTTGATGATGTCATTGAAGTCTAGGACATATTTTGAAATAAAAGAACTCAATAGCCCGAAACAGTTTCAGGAATTAAGGTACAAAGAATTAGAACAGATTGAAACAAATCAGTACGTTGAAAACTAACGTTTGTGGCTTCTCAGTGTTTTGCGTTCCACAAAATAATTTAACATTCAGAATTATCATAGATGACTATATATTCGAACTCATATTACAAGCCCAGAAACTTAAATTTTGATTTTTTATCGCAGATATGTAAGGATCAAATTATTTTTGTTTGTGGTTACGATGGTAGTTAACATAAAACCCTGCTATCAGATAATGCTGAATCATTTGAAAAAGTCACAATATGAGGCGTCTGAGAAAGAAAGAAGCGTATTTACATGTTGGCACATGCCAACATTGAAAACAATTTGACACATAGAAAATTTTATAGTAAATTACAGTTAGTCTAGAGGGCAGGAAAAGTTAGGAAAAAAATAATAAAGGTGACTATCAGCAAATATGTGTGGGTATACACATAACAAAAATTTTCGCTTGGACTACGGTGAAATCTGTGATTTTATAATAAGGAAATAGATTCCAACGCTGTTATTTAAGCAAATAAGCAAATAAATTCCAAGACGAAAAGAAACGACATAACGTAAAACAAGCGGCAGTTTCGGAAGAAGTTTAGCCTAGTAGGAAATTGGAGGAACGAGAACAAGTGGTTTAAGAATTTAGGATATTTAAACAACCATGATTATCGAAGCAGCAAACGCTCCTTACACTACATCTCTTTTAAAAAGCTTTGCAGTCAAATAATTGACACTTTGTTGGTGCGTGTCAGTGTAGTAGATTTTTAAAAGTGGTAATAAGTGGTAAAGACTCATTCAAAATAGTCAATAAAATGTCCAAGACATTAACGGAGATGTTGTTATAGAAAAGATCATTCTGCATTGTTAGTTTAATGATAACGGATATGCTGCAGAATGCTCACACACTGAGAGATTTTTGCCACAAACGGTTCTGGATCTTGCCGAGTTAAACGTGATTCTGCCAGGTTGGAGTAATAGTGTTCTGAATTTCATAACACCGACAAACGGAAGTCTATTTTCGTAGAGCTTAAAGACGAAAGGCTTCTACAACCGCAATCTGAGTTGACATCGGGAACAAACGATCGAAAATCGAACACGAAGTTAAATACAAAAGAAACACAAGCGTTCATTAAACTTAAACAGCTAGGCGAAATATTTCTGCAAGAGATCGAAAAGTTTGTAATATAATAAACGAAATTACAAAGAAGAAAGTAGTAGAAGGGAAGAAATAAGAGGAAAACGTAGTCAGTAATGGGAATGGATAAAGCAGAAGTTGGAAACACTATGAAATGACGGTTGAAAAAGAGAAGAAGCAAGAATAAACAAAACTAGCTGTAGAAAGATTTCTTTTAGATACAAACGTGCGTTACAGTTAATGCATGTAGTAAAAAGGACCATAACAGAGAGATGAAAGACGACTTTAATCAGATTAAAACGGACGAAAAAAAAGCAAGGCCGCTAAATCAAAATCTGAACTCAATTTCTTTCTATGTACGTTCATTTAGGCGTTAGTATGCGTTACGGACAGACGGACACGACATAAAATAGGTCGTTTTCGGGATGGAGCCCGCTTAAATTAAATCTCTTTCGTTAATAATTCTTTTTATAGAATAGCAATCGAACACTAATTTCTTTTCTTAGAATGTCCTTTTACCTTATACTCATATTTTTACAATAATTTCTTAAATCTCATTGGAACGAATTGAATACTTTAAACTTACAATATTGAGACAATGATCAAGTGTCGCCTGAAGCTTATAGTCATCTCACTAGACACAAACTCTGCGATTACTAATTTTACTATAAAAAACCTTGATTCCGATGGCAAATCGAAGTACATTTCGCATGATTTATATGGGAAACCCGTTGAAAACCAAATATTGTTCATACCGAAATATATCTGGAAATAGAATATCCTTTATGTAGAAAGATAATTAGAAAGCGAGCAACGTTCATTTGAAAATAATCGGTGGAAATCTAATATTGCTTATATATAAAAACGTTGGATCTCTTATATCCGAAGATCATTGAAAATTGAATATCACGACATTCCGAAATATCTTGCGATAATGATATTCGATACACATCGATTTTGCGGTATCTTGGTGTTCACATTTTGATATTATCAAATATCATTTGATCTATATATGGAAAAATCCTACAGCAGAAAATCAGATTTGAAATAAACTTGACGATGCAACAGAAAGAACAGAATAAGACAATACCAAATATTTGAAAGATAGTGAGTTAAATATTTTTAATGTAGAAATCATCAAACCCTGGTTTCAATTCTAAATTATTTGTAAATGGGGATATGCATAGGTAGGTAACAGCATGGACCAAAGGGTTAATATACACGCTTAATCGTTATGTGTGTTCTATAGCTGTTGTTATAGTTTCCACTTAATTAATCTTGAAAGCCGCGTCTTTGTAGTCGTACATTTAAGTTTGATGAACGTTAGACATCAGTGATGGTGTTGTTATGACGTGCTTTTAAGTAGAGCTATTGTCTGACCTTTTCCTTTCTTTTGAAATAGCAGTTGGTTGTTGATATAAATATGGCAGTTCTCATTTCCTCTTTTCTTTCATGATTTTGTTTATTTCTTCGGGTAATTCGAGCGGCTCCGTTGCTATGATGAGGCATTTTCCTCCAACTTTTCTTCCCATTTACCATTGTCCGATCCCGTTGTACTTCGCTGGAGATGGGCAGAGGATCTGTCTTTTCCCTGCTCTTTTGTTTCAGAGAGGGCTGTGTTGTCTTCTTCTCCCGTTTTCTCAGGGATTCAGTCCCTTTCTCTTTCGGTTTCTAGTTGTAAGACAGTCGTTACTTTGACTCACAAGGCAAAAAAGAAAACAAAAGAAAAACTCTGCGCACCGCAAGTTGCTTCATTTATCTTCATTACTAACTGAGACCTTTTTTTTTTACATTTGTTTGTTTGAAATTGCGCATGCGTTGTTCTTTTTATCGTGTCAGCTGTTCAAAGGTAAGGAACAAGGAAAAGAAAACTCTGGACAATGTATTAAAGAAATAAATAAATTTCTCATCTAAAATTCTTGTCAAATTCGTGATATTTTGGTTATGGAGAAGTTTCAATAAGTGAAAGAGATATCACGATAACAACTTAACTTATTTAAAAAATAATTTTAATTTATATTAAAATGATAATCTTTCCCAGCAGGAGAAGAACTCAATTTTATGTCAGTTTTCAATTTGAAAACGCAACAAGTAGTTCTAACTCAAGACCTGATTGTATGCTTATGGTTGTTTGATACGTTACATTGGTGACCAGTGCAGTTTCAATACCATTGAATATTTGTAACGTGATAAACAACTTTGTCGAATGTTGAACGTGTAATCATAAGATCCGAAAGGCGTTTAGGGGATCACGGCACAGAGCAGGGCACTTAACTTTTAATTTTAAATAACTACTACAAATCTGGAAGAACATTGAGAAGTTGATACGGTTACATTGTTTACCACCTTAACTCTATAAACAGTATAGAAACGACAAAAATATTCCATTGTATTATAGTAAACCCAGATTTTACAGAATAATGCAAATTAAAACTGCCCATTCTTTTCACAGCGTAGAACGAAATTTTATGTTTTAACCGTTATTTGTGGCATTTATTGTTCACAACGGAACACAACATCCTCATCACCACTGTTTACACCTCTCCACCAATGGAGTCAACTTCTTTCAAAGAACACAGCAAATCTATCCTTCACTTGAAGTGCAATACAAGCCTTTCACTATGAAGGCACGTTCTGTTTTTGTCGCCATCTTCCTGTTTAGATTCAGACGTTCCTTGAAGCGTTTCTCTACATTTGTTCGTTTCTTATTGATAATCGATTTCTTTTCTCCATTACTTTGTGCAAATAAACATTTCCTTGCTTCTATCCTATTCGGTCCCGTAATGCATTTATAACAAAAACCTACTACTTATTGCGAAATTGTAATGTAGTATCTGCGTAATGTAAGTGAGTAAGTAAGTAGTAAGTCTGCGTAATGTAGTAACTCAAACTCTTTTGTGAAATTACTTATTTCTCAAAACGCTCTCTATAATCATTACAGCATTTAGGGAAAATAGATACGCAAATGCTTACACGACATCTACACACGTGAAAAGCTCATCATGGCATATCCCACATTTTTTTTACAGCCTGTACATAATGTGAACACTTTCGACAGACATCAGCATCATATTAGCAAGTTAGACGAGAGGACAGAACCCTGTTACATACAGCTACCTTCTTCTTTCCGTTCATATCCTATGCCAGTGTTTCCTAACCTGGGATCCGTGACAAGCATATGAAGGGGCTGCAATAGCTTGACGTCTAACGAGAATTTATTTCCCGATTTTTATATCATATTACCAAGACCAAGATTATCAAGATGGGGTTTAATTGATTGTAGTACCGGGCTTTTAACCCTTGCCTTGCATATGATTATTCCTTTAGCGGGATAAGTAGACGTAAATAGAGTGACAGGGTAGTAACTGTCGCCACACTGGTTCTATGTGACGAAGGTAACTGCTTGACGTTCCTTAATCACTTCCGTTATCCAGAATTCTCATGGCTGTTTCAACAATGGCTGAAATTTTATCTTCCGTACTAGTAGCATTGGTATATTGTATGAGGCCTTTCTTCAAGTTGGCGAGGAAAATGTAAAGCTTTATTCCCTGAAACAATTGAAAGATGTCTTTGATAGTTGCTCCAATATTGAAGTCTTCTGTGCTGTTTGAAGAATCTGCGTGAGCTGGAGATCCAGAAATTGTGGACTTGTCCGGTTTTTCCGATTTATTGTTGTCTGGAAGATTTTTCTTCGTATCGTTCTTGAGGTTCCTTTTAGCCTTTTCTACTTTGAAATATGAACAGCCACGATAGTTAGCTGAAACTAAAGGACTGCTTAAGTGACTTTCCTTGGCTTTCGACATTTGCTTATTTGTCAGATATTTTCTCATTTCTGAACACATTAAATTTAAGTCTGCTAGGATACAGTCTTACTGTATTTTAGTGCAAGACAAAATTTAGGCCACTATGAGAGAATAAAAGTGCATTTGTTTCTTTTGGGTTCCCATTTAATGGTTTTCTTTTCGGTTTCTAACGAGTAAAAAAATGGATGAAGGTGATGTATGTGTAAAAAAATGGATTCCTCCGTGAAGATGATGTTTCCCAGTTTTTCGTTTCCTGGACTTCCTTTCGAATGCTCGGTCTTTGTATCGTGATGTTTCCAGAAAGTAAATTTTACATATGATGCCTTTTAAGACTACTTACTTGTGGAAATCAACACTTTTTGCACTGGTTTATATGAAAAATAAGTACAGAAAGAGACTTGAAACAGAACCAGATATACGCATGAAAATCTCTACTTTGGATCTAGATATGAAAACGTTGTCGGTCATAAACAGCACCAGCGATCACGTTGGAAAGCTGTAAGTAAACAAAATCATTAGATTTCATTATTACTACTATTATTTCACGACTTTCAATATTCTTAGTGAACTGTATTCAATTGTATCTGTTATTGTACTTTCATGTATTGAAATTGTACGTCTTTTTTATACCTATAGATAACGTGAAACGATCTATTGATACTGTGTACACAATGTTCTTCTTGGTTGTTGAAACAGGGGTTCGCAAAGTAACTAGTAAGACATCAAGGGGTCCGTAGCCTACAAAAGATTGGGAAATACTGCCCTATGCTATTTACGATATCTCAGATGTAGGAATTTGTGTTGGATTCATGGCACTCAGAACTCAAAGTATTCTAAAGAACTAGTTAGAGATTAAGTAGCTGTTTCTTGTAAATATCTTCATGAATATGTACACTCACAGTGGGCAAGAAGCAGACTTAATTTGGGAAGGAAAGACAATCAGACTATAAATCTGAATATTAGATCACCTACGGCTAGACCAGAAACTTTTACTTCACATTAAAACTGCCCTAGTTTTAAATCGTATTTCGTAAAAACAAATAAAAACAGTTTTTTCTTTGTTGCCTTAACCGACATCGACCTAACAATATGTGCACTAAAGCATGTAGAAATAGTTTCAAACTTGTTTATTCTTGAAATAACTTAAATCAAGCATTAGACATTTTCTGGTTTTTAAAGATCAGAAAATGGATTCACGTTTTGAAAGATAAATCTGAAATCTGGATTATGTATTTTTAAGAAAGTGGAAACCGGAACTTCCCAAAATACAGATCTAGGGTGACCGAAGTTTTCCACATCAATTTTAAATATACGTATTAGATGTTGTTTAATTTTTTTGTTAGTATTACTATAATAGCCGGGTTGCAGTTACTGGTCTCCCACCAGGCGCCTCCCCAGGTGGCGGATAGGGGAATGCCGACCAGATATGGTGGGTACCGGAAATATTCCGAGGCGGACCAAAACCAGTCCTGCTGCCTTGCAGGTAGTAGAGGGATCTACTAAGGCTAGGGGAAGATAACCCCGAACAAAAAATATCATGGTGAGGGGAAGCAGCATCACCATTACCACTCTGAGGCTGAAGATGAATGACATCGGCAAGGCTCAGAGATGGACACAGGGCGACATCTTGAATGTCTACCTTTACTGCGAGGTCGTAGAGCTGACAACTCTACACCGCTAAAACATGTCAAGCAATAGTAACAGAGGGTTCATGGATTCTCCTCGGGTAAAATATTCCGGAGGTAAACTAGTCCCTCATTCGGATCTCCGGGTTGGGACTGCTTCAGGGGTCTCCAAGAACAGGATTAAGAAAGACATTAGAATAGGAACGTGGAACGTACAATTGTTATTCAAAACAGGAGCTCTTCAGGTAGTGGTACGCGTGACCGAGAAGTACGAGCTGGACGAGTAACGATACAAGAAATCCCGTGGGAGGGTCAAAATAGCATCCGACACGGCAAGTACACTTTCTACTACGGGGGAACACAGTCTCACGATTTCGGAACAGGATTCCTCATTAAGAACAGTATCCTTCAGGCGGTTCAGAATATAGAGTTCGTAAACGAAAGACTATCGTACGTTACGATACGTACTCGATGGGGCAACGCGGTTTTATTAAACGTCTATGTTCCGACCGATGTGGCTACTGATAACGACAAAGATATATTCTACGATGAGCTAGAATGGTTGTTCGACCGAATGCCGAAGTACAATTCGAAAATTGTGTTGGGTGATTTCAATGCAAACAGATTCAAAATCTTAGCCGACTCGAGTAATAATAATGATGATAATAATAATGAAATTGATGTAAGTAAGGCATGGGAGGCAACTAGTGAAACAATTAAGAGCGCAGCGAAGGAACGCGTAGATGAGAAGAAACAACAGAAAAACAAACCTTGGTTTGATGAAGAATGCCTTAAACTTCATGAGGAACGAAAACAAGCAAGGCATCGATGGCTAAGTAATAAAAGTGAAGCAAATACCAACCACTACAGTAACGCGAAGCGAAACGCCACACGCGGGTTCAGAAACAAGAAGCGAGAATATCTAATGGAGAAGATTGAGGAGATAGAGGAAAACGGGAAGACAAATAACATACGAGATCTATACAAAGGGGTAAACTCGTTAAGAAAAGGTTACCAGCCGAAGCTAGGAATGATTAGAAATGAACGTGGAGATCTTCAGGCGGATCCGACTAAAATTGTCGATGTGTGG
>JAGDQP010006050.1:46543-74580 GCA_022664845.1 Lepisma saccharinum
TTGAAATCCATACCGCAGAACCGTGGATTCCCGAACATAGCGAGATCGAGATAGAAATGTCGGTAAAGAAATTGAAAAACTTCAAATCACCATGAATAGACAATATTCCAGCCGAATTAATTAAAGTAGGAGGAACGGCACTAATCAAAGTAATCCAAGAACAACATATATTGATCAGTGCTATAAGGATAAAGGAGGAGCTCCCAAAGTAATGGAAAACCTCAATAATAGTGATAAATCGGACTGTATTAATTATCGCGTAATCTCGTTACTTCCAACCTGTTACAAGTTATTAAGTAAATAGTAATATTCTGTTAACACGCGTAAGTGTATACGTAGATGAAATAATTGGAGATCACCAATGTGGAATTAGAAGAAATAGATCCACGTTGGACCAGATTTTCGCCTTGAGACAAATTTTGGATAAGAAATGGGAATACAATGGGACGGTTCATCAGCTATTCATTGATTTTAAGAAAGCATATGATTCTATCAAAAGGAAAAAGTTATACAGTATCCTGATACGATTTGGAATTCCGAAAAAATTGGTTCAACTAGTGAAGATGTGTCTCAACGATCCAACAAGCAGAGTACGGATAGGTATTAATATGTCAGATAGTGTCAAGATTCGCAGCGGATTGAAACATGGCGATGCCTTGTCACCATGACGGTTTAACTTTGCGTTAGAATATGCGATTCTAAAAATTAAAGGGGACAAAAAGGGACTTTCATTGAATGGTTTGAATCAACTGTTTGTATACGCTGATGGTGTAGATTTAATAGGGGACGATATAGATGCACTACAAAACAACACCGATGTCTTAGTAGAAACGTGCGATGAGATAGATCTACGGGTAAACATAGATAAAACAAAATACATAGTAACAAGCCGAAACACAGGGAATGAAGGAAATAAAAACATAAGAATTGGGGATGGGGTCATAGAGAAAGTAAACAAATTTAAATACTTGGGAGCATACGTAACAAGCAAAAAGGAGGTCACGGAAGAGATAAAAGTCGCTTAGTGTCGAGGAAGGCATGTTTCTATTCAGTCCAAAAACTTCTAACATCGCGATTAATATCAAAGAAATTGAAATTGAAAATATACAGAACTGTTATTCTGCGGTAATACTTTATGGTTGGGAAAGTTGGAGTACGACCCTAGCAGATGAACATAAATTACGTGTATTTGAAAATAAGGTTTTGAGAAAGATATACAGGCCAAAACGCGATAAGATGACTGGAGAGTGGAGGAAATGTACGATTCACCAGATGTAAAAATAATGAAATCGCGACGACTAAGGTGGGCAGGCCATGTAGCTCGGATGGGGAAAAAACGAAGATTATATTCTATCCTGGTTGGAAGACCGAGACGTCGTTGGGAGGACAATATTAGAAGAGATCTTCGAGAAATAGGTGTTCGTGATGGAAACTGACTTGATATTTCCCAGGATAGAATCCAATGGCGAACGTTTGTTACTACGGCGATGAACTTGCGAGTTCCGTAAGACATAGAGTTAGTTAGTTAATTACTATAATAGAATAAATTTTGTAGGCCAATTTTTAATTGTTCCCTAATCTGTGTTTTTAGTTTACTGTAAATGGAGACTGTCCTTTGCAGAAAGATCGTAAGAAACATCTCCATATTTGCATTAAGTGAATAAGAGAAACAGATTGCTTAGTAAAAAAAAAAAAAAAAAATAGGAGGTAGGTGGAATATATTTATTTAACCGAAATATGATAGTAAATATAACAAATATATTCTTTTAGAATTCTAAAAACATACTTTTATATTAAATGATATTTCCTTTTCCTCTCTAGAATCGTATATTTCTTTTCATAATAATCGTCCTCAAACGCGTTTTGATTAAATGCTCATGAAAAGCTACAACGAGAAGTTTCATCTTAGAATAATGGCGACGTTCTTCTTTGTGTTTGTGTTTAGACTATGTGTTCCCCTTGTGTTTGTAAGTGTGTGTGTGTGTGTGTGTGTGTGTGTGTGTGTGTGTGTGTGTGTGTGTTTGCGAAAGAAAGAAAGAAAAGGAGAGCAAATGAAGGAAGGAGTGGAGGAGAGAGAATTTGAACTGTAGAGAAAGCATCGCTGGACAACTGTCAGCGGAAGCAAAAAACTAAATCAACGTAGCTGGAAGGTCAAAGGTCAGAAATACGCTATTCCAGGCGTGTTCGTTGTAAGCACTTTAGGAGCTCTGATTCTGGAAGAAATTAATTGTGATCCAACAGCGTGTCGCCCAGATCACACAGCAGGCTCTAACAGAAAAGCAGGAAGCGAACAAGCGCTACCAATTTACTTCGTTTCGAATTGCCAAAAATAATTTCTTCCACTCGTTACTTGATTAAATACACATTCAACCCGGAGAGGGAGTATTTAATGAAAGGTACTTTATATTTATTTGAGGATTTATATTGTTAAATTAATTTCAAAATTGATTTGATATAGTTGCTTATATTTCGGTCATGCGCTTGTTCTTGTATTCTGTGCAAAATCTAGTGTGTTTTTTTTTCGTTTTATTTGTTTCCACTATTCTGTAAAGTACAAATAACCGCTCATGAATTTTAATGTGTGATTTAATTGGTAGAAGTCTAGGTTTATCGGAAAATATCCAATCTCCCTCACCATGTGGCTACAATTACGAGCTTCGGATTGACACTATTGAAGCACACAGGGTTGAGTTCTGCTGCTGACTATACTGACTTTTCCAAAACTTTCCTGGTTACCTAACTTAGCAATCAAATAAAATATATAATAAACACGCTTTACAGTTTCGGATAAGTGTATTAAATGTTGTTGCTTTTTTGGTCAAGCTTTATTATTCAAAGTTACGTTTAATTACTTTTAATATGTATCAAGCGCATGTAAGACTAAATTATTTATTTCTGGAATAGTATGGTTTGAGTTTCTTGACAAAAGTTTCTGGAAATTAATATTCTTTTAAATTTACGCTTGATTGAGCAAATCTACAACATTCTCGTAAATGCTTGAGTCAAGAGATTGATTGGATTCTATTCTTTCTTTGTATACTGAAGAAAATTGTTTTTAAATTCACAGGAGCAATGTTACTTGAGTGACTACACAGCGATTCGTTAATTTGGTGCACGTTTTTCAGTTGGATTCGTAAACTCGCGTGTACGTTCAACAGAATAACTCTCAAGATGATTACTACAGCAGAACTTGAGTACTATCTTTAGCAAATCGTCACGTGGGGTTTCTGTTAATTATTTTTAGCTTATAACCACGAACACTGAAGTCCAAGCATAGTTCAATCATTACAAAAGCACATCCAGAACTTTCTAAACTGTTTCTTCGAACAACACTCTTTGAGATTTATTGTAATTAATACGCTTAACTTCGAAAAATCCAAGAAATCAAGTCTACTGATATTTTACCCACAATGTATGGTTCCATGTACTATTTTGTATGTTTTGTCACTACTTTCCACATAGTTTCTTCAAGAATATAATCTTGTTCCCACAGCTAAGCACGACCTCACGTTACTCTTTAATTTTCTTCTTTTTTATTCGATGTATTACTGGTTCCAGCAGCACATACGTTGACTAAGCGCTGATAAAACCGTTTACGTATGTGCTAATGGGGGAGTAGACCTTACCCATGTAACTTTTCCAAAGCATAATTTGTAAATTCTAATAAATACAATTCAGATATTTTCTGAACACCATAAAAGACACAAATTAAGAGGCTACATAATTAAACCCTAATTCCAAATAACTGTCCTGATGAAAGTGGTTGATAATAGGAGTAGAGATAGGAATTGCACCTAAAAACAATTTAGTCAGCAAACAAAGTTAAAAGAGTTTATTATATAGGATTTGAAAGTAAATATTTCTTATACACAAATATTCAGGCATGGTATAAAGCACTACTAACACATTACATTGAAATCATTATAATCTCAGTAATACCACTCCAATGGAAGTCCACGTTTTCTAAAGAAGTGCAAAAAAACCTGGTTAAACTTTATTTTATATGGGCTAATCTAGTAACTATTTTACTTCGGCTCGTCACGATTCGACCATTTACAGCCAGTTAAAATTTTTCAAGAAATGGAAAAGCAAATAATCCTATCATAATGAGCTTACCTTTAACCACGCACTGTCGCCGTTCAAGTTGTTAGGGACTAATTTTAGAGTACAAAAGAAAGAAATATTCATCTCACCGAAGAATCCGGTGAAAACTGCAAACCCTCAAGAATCAGTCACCCGTCATTGATGTACCCAATAAATTTCAAGTTCTAGATCCTACATCTTATGATAATTCTAAAATAGATGGTGCACAATCATTCCAAAGAGGCAGTCTAAGCCTCCTGCAATTTATATTTATGCTATCACCAATTTTACCTACAACTTCACTAGAACTTTGGCTGCAACTTGCGCAGTGCATTCACGCATTCATCATTGCAAAGAATACATCCGTTTCCAATTTGAATCCCAGGCGAATTTTGAGAAAATCAAGACATGCTGTCTTCAATGTAATATTCAATTTGCCATGGATGTCCCTAAAAAGGACTGTTTGTACAAAGTGGTTATTCGGAAACTACCTCATGATATCTCCACAGAAGATATTTATCAAGACTTAGCAGATATGAAATTTCCAGTGATATCTGTTCAGCAAGTGCACAGACGTGACAAATCTTCCTTGCAGAGAATTAACCTTCCGTTATTTCTGGTCACTTTCCAGCGTACATTCAACATCCAGGAACGTTCGATTTGCATTACATCTGCCATTTCAAAAATGCCATAAAACCTTACAGATCTATACATTATCTTCAATATTTCCGCTGTCAGAGGTTCAATCATTCCTAATTTACATGTCATTTAGATCCACGGTGTGTCAAATGCTCTGGTACTCATCTTACATATGAGCGTGAAAAGAAAACCAGGACTGAACCTGTTAAATTTGTAAACTGTTGGAAGGATCATCCTGCCAATTATAAGAGATGTTCTACCTTATAATAAAGATAATAAAGAGTATGCGAGCATACTGCAGCAAATATGAACACTGTGAGGATATATGTTCTAACATAAAACTACAGGTGTTTTCAAGTTACTAAATTATAATTAGTAAGAGAGATAGTCATACGTAGAATAGTCTATATCAGTGTTTCTCAGCCTTTTTATATTTGGAAATTTAAAACTAATTGTGCCATCCAGTAAAATCTACAGAATAAACAATAAAATAATTACATACACATTTTTCTTAATTTGAATTCATAGGATTTTTTCTCTTATTTTGATGTCAGCAATCGCCTCTTCATTTTTTACCGTGAATTTTTGTTATTACCCTGTATATTATATAAAAATATATCAGTATGTGGAAAGATTGTGTCTGTGTAAAAATATGTTTTTTTCTCTCACATGCTAAAAAGAGACATGCACAAGGAAAACTGCAGACTGAAATTGAATCGTGGTTGACTCAAACTTGTTGGGTTACAAATGTTACTGAAGTGGTTATTGAACAGTATTCTTCTTTAACTACTATTCAGCTATATCATGTGACCACTGGTGCTACAGCAAAAGCACTTATTTAGGTGATGAAATACATGGCGTCATACTTTCCCTTTAAGTCATGTGTTGCTATGTTTAGTGGAAACAGTGCAATCCCGAGCGATTTCTCTTTGGCACGCACCTTGTTACAGATGCGCTCGGGCCATAATTCAAACAAGAAATTGTAGATATGGCAAGTGAAGATTTTGTTTTTCATTTTTTATGGTGACACAAACAATAGTGCATCCAAGAAAGAACTTAAAATTGATTTGAGATACTGGTCAAATAAAAGGAGCATGATTGTCACTCAACACGTATTACATAGGCAGTGGATATTATTGAAAAATTGGACACGGATATTAATGAACCAGAGCTTTCAAAACGAGAGCTGTTACAGCGTGCTGATGACCCAAAAGATTAAAAAAAGTTTAAAACATTATCAATGCAAGCATGAAAGAAAGCAGAAATAAGCCTTTAACGAATATTGGGACTAGTAATATATACATGTGCTTCGTAATGCACTTAAAAATGAATCAAAACAACTTGGTGGAGACGCGTCAGAGTTTATTATTTTTATGCATAGCTTTTCTGATCTCTTCTAGAAAGATTTTCAAACAATTCAAGGTTAAGATATTTCATCGAACAGGTTTCTGAAGTATGTTCAGTCACGATGACTCACCCTGGCGAGATAATCTGTCAAGAACTTCTCAAGATTCATTCGTTTCTTTCAATCAAATTTCCCTTTGTAGAACTTGAAATGATAGTCACAATTTTGACAAACATATATTGCAAGCCCCAAGCTGAGGACTGGATGTCTGTGTTTTCAATCATGTGTTTCGTACTCATAAAATCGTGTGCTCTGATGTGATGCCATTAGCTCTGCCAGGGGTTTCCACCCCGAAAAGCAGAAGCAGTTATTTAAATTAAGCATGTTGAAGAACGTTATTTGCCTACAACCAAGAAATTTTGTAACAAAAGCTAGGAAGAAGGATGTTCTGAAGATAACAGAATCTCTTCCTTTAAACGTTCCTGCTGAAACTCCCTTAAATTAATGGACATTATTGCAGTTTGGTAATGAACCTGTAGTGGAGGAAGGAAACAAGAATTGATGAGTACTAATGTCATTTTGGATTGATAGAAGACAACTGCGATTTAAAGTATGCAAACGTGTCCAAGGCTGTAAAGGGTTTTCTACTAGTCTTATCAGATAGCAGTGCCTTCATGGGGCATGGGTTTTCAGCATCTTCTCAAGCATTAACTGTAGTAAGAGCTTCCATGTGTGAACGAACATTGAATGCGATCATTGATGTCAAAGTTGGGCTTGAATTACATGGTAAGAAAGCCCATTTAGTACCTATAATAAGGAAACTTATTACCATAGCAAAAACTGTACATAAAAAGTACAGAGCTAATCTTGCAATTCGGAAAACCAAGGAAGAGGAAGAAAGACTGAGAAATGAAATGGAGAAGAAGGATGAAGATGAGAGGGAAGAGAGGAAGTGGCAGAGGACGAAGCAAGACTCAAAGTATTGATGAAAGAGGAGAAAGAAAAAACGGGTATATCACATGCCGTGTTCAAAGAAGCTAGCGAGAGACTGAAGGAAACATTCGACAAGAAAAGTAACGGTAAGGAAATAGTGATGGTTCAAGGTATGCTTCATGGATCAGCAATGGCAACAAAGGTAGCAGAAGACATATAAAAGGAAATAGAAAAACTTGTTGTAAATATCAGAAAGAGTTCCTGGAGAATTGAACATAGAGTAGTACATAATTGTTTATATAGTTCTTCCAAAGTTTGTTATTCTTGAAGAAAGGTATTGTATACTGTACGTGATTATCTTCACATCTTGTATTTCGATGTTTCAATTTTTTTTATTGTATAAATAAATGAATGAATTCAATGAATGAATGTTCACAATGAATGAATGTTTAACACTTGAATGAATGTTCACAATTTTGTACATCCTTAAAAAGTGAAAGTAGATGTATAAAAATTGAAGAAAAGGGAACGAAGAGGGTCGAAGTGGGTGATAGTCCCCTTTTCTTCAGGGTTTTGAAGTACATATTTTGGTACATAGTTTCTAACGTAGATGGTCAATAAGTCCATAATTCTTACCAATATAGTCACTGACAGCTCTGAATGTACAGTCAGATACACAGGAAATGGCCAATAAAAAAATATAAGAACAAAAACACATAATTTTGGTAACATCAAATTTATTTGTAGGCGACAATCAAAATAAGTTAATTGTTTCTTTTAAATCTCCATACATTGCTGGTTCATTTACAAAATTGTCCACCATAGTTTATTTTCTCTGAATCTGAACGCACATAATCCAAAAAGGACCTAAATCTATGTTGTTGGTTTTTAATTTCCATTATTAATTAATACTTTTTAATGTCTTTTTACTGTGAAAATTGAAGTATTATGCACAAAAGAGAACAAAGAACAACTTCACCCTAATTGACAAAGATACAAGACATAAATTCATGCATATTTGTTTTTAGGTCAGATAAATCAAACTGCATTCGTAAGTAATTTATAGGTTAGAAATATTGTGGTAATAATTAACGAAAAGCCAACAGCAAATGTCTGTGTCATATCGTCAAAGACAACTAACTTAATTAATTCAACATGAGTCTAACTAGTGGTAGGAGTATGTCAAGCACCTTTCTCGTTACAAGAGAAACAACGAACTACGATTCAACAACTAAACTACAATTCAACAGCTAAACTGTCGCTTTCGAATGTTACCTGAAACTTTAAATCTCATCTTACTTTTCCTCTCGTTTACAGTTTAAATAGATGCTAATTAGCAGACAGAACCTCTGAAAACATAATTATTGTGAAGTTAAGGCACTGAATACGAAGCTAGAATATTTCCATGTCACAAAGGAGTAGTGCTGGGATGTGAGAATTCTTCTCAGGCTCAACTTTATACAACTTAACGTTGAATGTGCTGCGGGCGGGCTAGTGGGGGCTGGTTTGACGAAGAGGAAGAGGCCCTATAAATGTTCTTTTTATTCTTTACACGAACATACAATATATTTTGTAACTTTTGGGTGAGAAAACTTGTAATAACCGAGCCCAATTATATGGTGAAAGAGTGTGAGGAACGTGAAGTCTTTTTTTTTTCTTCCTTTCTTTCAACTCTAAAGCTCGGCGGGCGTTGATAACATGAACGAAACTTCAGACAGCAAATGAGCACCAAGGAGAAAAGAGTTATTTTCGTACCCTTGCGGAATAGCCGAGGGAAGAAGAGCTCATCTGTGATGCTGGGAGTTGGCTGCTTGTAAGCTACAAATGGCGCGTCACTAAAGCAGAGAGGGGTACAAGAGAACACGATGTGTGTGAACAGTTATGAAAGCACAAAGAGGATAAGTTTGTTTTTCTTAAAAGCAACGTGAATTCTAATAATATCTATATAAGAATGTGATAGACAATTGCTTTAAATTATTATTAATTTGAAAGTAATTTTCAAATATCTTCCTACTTGTAATAAAATATGTATTAATTGTATATTTTGAAAGCTCGTTTTGCTCATCTCAAATCAGTAACCAGTTTGATCACTTCCTGAGTACAATATACACTTTTCAATTCCGATTATGTATTTTTGTATACTCTAGTTTATCTATACCATTATTCTCAAAGTAGCAATGTGAAAGACTTGGAAATAGATGCAGACTTACGAGAGAAAAACGAATGTGAGAGCTTGGAAACATAAAAGTTTAGCTTCATCAGTTTGAGGAATTTTAAGTGTGGATGGATTAACAATAACTCCATAAAGTTTATTAGCAATCAACGTAATGACATAATTGATACGTATCAGCTTTAAAGCAAGAAAAGTAGGTGGTTGTTATTAACTGTGTATCTGTCTTTCCCAATGTTCTTCTTAACATGTTAATGTTCTTATTAACATTGATGTTCTTATTTTTCTATTGCTATAAGTAAGATAAACTGTATTTGTTATAAGTTGAGAAACAAATCAATATCAGACAACAGAAATCAACAATTGCTGGTACAGAAATGTCTTGGGAACTGAATAAGGTCTTCATTTACGTCATATAGCAGAAATTCAACACATCAAGACGCATGAATAGTTATCACTGTGGGCACAAATACTTGTCTCACAGTGACGTTACATGCTGTAAATGCGGGAGTAAACGAGCTTCATTGCTGTCTGTGTTCATTGTTGGCGGAGAGCCCTTTGAATATTTTGCAGGTTTCGTGGAGTGAGCATAAACGCAGAGTATTCCACTTGTATTCTATAGAATTACGATAGTTCGAGGAACATACTGCCCACGCCGGTCTTCGTATATGGTGCTCCTCCAAGTACCGATCGGTTAGAAATGCTATCTTGGGAAGAGCATTCCCTCATATCTTTCAATTAATTGAATTTAATTGTATTTATGGCTTTTAGACATCTATAGCTCAGGCCGGCATAGGGGTGGGGAAAGGATTAAGGAAGGTGTCGACCAAGGCCTACTGTTGAAGGTGCCATCCCGGCATTTACCTGTGTGACTAAGAGAAGCCCTTGAAAAACTCAGTCCGGATGGCCGGCCGCTGGGATCGAACCCACGACCTCCCGAATGCTATGCCAACACTCTACCGCTGAGCTACGGCGGTTCGGTGCATCTCTTTCATCATGAGTTTAAATTCTAACATAACGATCGAAGGTGTAGTTCTGACATTCCTAAGTTGTCATGGTTCTATCCGGGAGCAAATACAGTTTAGTATCCTCGTAGGGAGATGCCACCCCAACCAAGTACACGTGCACCTTTTATGTCTTTTGTCTGTGATGTTGATGAGTAGTGACGTTCCCCTGCTTCTCGTCAGATCAGTCTTCCTCGAGAATCACAGGCCAAATAAAACGGGAACTCATCCGTGAAAGTACTGATTGCCAATGCTCGTGGGTCCAATTTGCATGTGCTCTTACCTATGGTTCAGTGTTCAATCTCATGATCTCATGGCATCATGTTGTCGCTGCGCATCGTACTTCTCCATACAGGTCGTCCGTGGCAGGAACAGCATGCGTACACAGTTGGGTGGATATGACGAACCTGTTAGTCCAGATAAGTGGAAATATCAGTCATCAATGACAGATGTTATATGTGGTCAACCTGCACTGTAAATCCGCGAGATATTTTGTTGTCTGGATTATGTTCCAGAACCTACTGGCCAAAGAAGGACTGACATTCAGACACGTAGCCACGTTGGCCAGTCTTTGCTCTGCTTCTAATCTAATCTCAACTCCACAGCAACTTATTGACTAAATATTGTTTTGTTGCCATGTTCGATCGTTTCGACTCGCCAAACTGTTCCTACGCTCTTCACTAATACTCTACCACAACCATTTACTGGCTCCAAAGATAGCAAAATGATAATTGCTGCATCAGATGCCTTGGAAATGCATTATTTTTCGTGGTTTCGAAACAGGTACTGTCTTATAGTATTTTTTATATTTTGTGTTATGTGCAATGTTTTATCTATTCCTTTGTTTATGACGAGCAGTCTTCATACGTCGGAGTTATGACGTCCCTCGGCTGGCACAGTTTCTGAATTTGAATTTAATTATAAGACCTTTAGGCAGCTTTTGCCTCATGCCGGGCACAATTTCTGGGATAGTGATGGAGAAAGTAACTCCCAGGGCATATATTAAAGTTGCCATTTCAGCATTCACTTGAGTAAGAATAAGGAGAGCTCTGGAAAACCTCAAACAGTATGGCCATCGTGAGTTGGACTCGAAGTCGTGCTGCCTCCCAATGCTTGCACGAAGTCAGCGATCATAACCATTCAACCACGAGAGCTGGGTGTGAATTGTACTTTTACGAATTGTGGTATAACGAATAAGTTGGAACACTGCCTGGGGCTTGAATTAAGTGAACGTGGATTGTATGTTGCAACACTACATTGCAATGCATGTGAATAGAATTGTAATAAACATGAAAGAACATGTATAGGACCTAGACTTATTCCATTCACTCTCAAACTCTCGAAGACTCACTCAGTCACTCAAACGCAGCCATTGTATAGGGTTTGTAATGTTGATTATACTCAACTATCAGAAATGAGTATTTCCTCATTGGGGTTTCTATTATTTAACTTATACACTTATGATATACCTATTCCAAATAAAAAGAGACGAGTAACATTCGCAAATGATACTGCTATATTTGCCTTTAACCGCAACTTAAGATATGCCTATCGTATGGCCCATAGATTTCTAGAAAACATTGAAGAATGGCGTATTGAGCTCAATACTGATAAAACCATAGTAGTTCAGTTCACACGTCGATACTCGCCAGACCACCACCGCTTATTTTATATGGAACTCAACTGAATTATCACCCTTCAGCAAAATACCTAGTCGTTGAACTTAGAAGATTAACCCTTCGACTACACGTTCAGGAAGTACATTAACGAGCTATTTCTCGCATATTGCCACTTTATCCAATGCTTAAAATTTCTATCCTCAGCCTGAAAACAAGACTTTGCATTTACTTCATAATGGTTTGCCCTTTATTAACTTAACACGGCATGTGCCTGGAGACACGCAGCCACATCACATGAACAAATTACAAATAGGCAGAACAGAGCTGAAAAATCATGACTGGTCACTCAAAAGACACTTGCTTACTTCAACTACATAAAGAACTTTCACTACCGCTTTTGACCGATCACTTCGTTATCATAACTCACTCATTTTGGACTCGCACTCGAAATTCTTAGTTTGCACTCATCCAGACAATAAGTATCAGGAATCCACCACGCAGAACTTACAAAATGCCCGTAGAATATCACAGAATAAAGTGGATGTGCAAAGTAGCAAGTAAAAATCTACTCCGGCTTTGAATGAAACTTTGATGAACACATGTGTACCATATACACTGTCATTATTAAGGCAAGAGTAAGGAATTATCTTGCATGGTCATCTCCCAAATCTCAGCAATAGTGCACTTATACATTCGAGCTATTAGCAGGCCTAGAAGTTTCAAACACTGTTTTTCACTTCCTGTATATTATTGAATTGCCCATGTCTTAAAACATGCGTCTCAGATAGGCAATATTAATCATTCGAAGGCTAAAGGTCCTGGGTATACGGGTAGGTTACCTTTCTGTATAGACGATTTTCTACCACCTGTAATTCAATTGTTGCTTTCTTTCCTCATTCTAGTGTTTGGCGTAGGTTATTGGTGACAACACCTTCGATTCAGGACCGCAAAGTCTTTCTAAATATTGGAATCTGTTTTGGTATTAAAGTATACGGAAATATCTTGTAGACCTGGAGCCTAGATATATTCCCGCTCTGCGGCTGCACCCAACCTTATCAGGAAAGTCAACGTATAAATTTAAAGTTTCATAGTTCACTGTTGTCTACAAATGCTGCATTTGTGATTTTAAATGTGCATGATGCTTGAGTTGAAGCGTACATGAAACATTTTTTTCTCAAGCTTACTCATTTAAGGAAAGCCGAAAGTTAGTCCTGTTATCCTCAATAGGTCCTCAGGCATACGAAATGTTGCAGGAGTTGTGTTTCCCAAAGACAATTTGTGATAATTCGTATGATGAAATAAAATCTAAATTGATCAATCGTTTTGCAAGTAAACGTACTGAGGCGATTAGGAAGCAAGAAGCTACAAAAACATAAGATACAAAAGCAAACATCATTGAGATAACAAAAATCAGAGAAGTAGTACGCATTCACGCGTAGCTCCCAAAACTGTTCAATTTAGCCGAACATCTAATGTTGGCTAGTCCAAGGAATATACATGATACTATTGCAGTTGCGAGGTAATGTGTTGGTTTCGAAGAAGTGTTCATATACAATGAGCAAAGAATAGATGGTAATGATAATAGTTTCATGGATCAGACGATGCCGTACTTAATGGACTCACAAATGGGTAGGCATACTGATGTGTGTACGGTCAATACTGGTTCCAAGTCTAATGTCTCACTACATTAATGCGATCTTTCGGTTACGCTCAACGGGTCTGGGATACCTATAAAATGATTCACTTAATTAATCTCATACATCTTGCCCGGTAGTAGGTGAAATTGAGCTCAATGTCCTTTTTTAAAGTAAATTATGTGCAATGATTTTTTCTGTTGCGAATTGTTATATGCCACATCAAATTATAGGTAGAAATGGGATCACTATATTAGCTTCAAATTGGAGAGGAAAGTTGGCTGGTCAGCTTACTTTTAATAGAGCAGGAGCAGATAGCATACAGACTCTCAAGTTTGCAACACCAATTGAATGATAATTCGTATGCACCCAAGAAGCTACAAAATTGTGTTAGCTCTAAGTTAGTCACAGAGTTGCAAGACACAGTTCATATTCAGAATAAAACTGCTCAATTTCAGAAGTTAATAGCTATTGTACCGAAAATTGCCTAACCAAACTGCAACTACAACTACAAATGATGATGATTTACCACAGCTTAACAGATACCTGAACTTAAACGACTCATCAGCACAAACGGAGACCAACTTAGTAGAAAGTAAGTGTACCGCGCTACCCAAGATGATGATCAAGAAATGCTAATAAAAGTTGAAGATTCACAATTTAGGGTCGA
Source organism: Lepisma saccharinum (assembly GCA_022664845.1). Lineage (NCBI taxonomy): Eukaryota > Metazoa > Arthropoda > Insecta > Zygentoma > Lepismatidae > Lepisma > Lepisma saccharinum. Next base: position 60,641 of record JAGDQP010006050.1, read on the forward strand.
TAAGGAAGAAAATTATTGGGACACGGTGATTTCAGATGAAGAGCGTAATACGTCACTTGAAATTACGCAAATGAAGAAAAATGAAAATATTATAACAAGTCTTGGTACCCAGGAAGCTGAAAGCTATGTTATGGAGATACATATCAACAGGAGTAAAGTTTGTTTTCAGATAGAAGAAGTGGAGAGGAGAGAGTTGGTTCAAATGTCTCATGTCTTTAAAGATATACTGGCACGTGACTCAAGCTGATCTCACCAAAAGTAGCATCCGCGAAAGGAGAAAAAGTCCCAGAACTAGAAATTACATCGGTTCAAATTCTAGAAACACAGCGAGGAAATTGCATGGGTAATAAGAATAGACGAAAAGCTAAGTTGAAACAGTATTGTGTCAGGAAAGTTGATAAAGGAGAAGCAGAGAATGACTTTATGGATAGTCTTAGAAAACAAGTACAAAATTATGCACTCATCAGTAGAAATGTTTTAAACGAGTATGAAAGTTTTAAGTCTCTTGAACAAAGCCAGTTCAGTACAAGTGGTGAGTGTACCAGGTGTGTAAATATGAAACCGGAATTTGTGCATAGACGGCGTTAGCTGTCACTGTGGTTACCGTAAAACTGCGTCCTTGGCGCCACTTGCTTGTTTTGACTGCTGATAATGATTTGCAACTCACAACCAGACAAGTTTCATGTCATAGTGTAGTGTTTAATAGCGTTGAACATGGCGCAATTTGTACCTACAAACTACGATGTGCGGACAGCATTGATTTTTTTGTTACAATTTGAAGAAAACTGCTGCAGTTTCGCATCGCATGCTTGTCGAAGCTTACGGTGATCATGCTCTTGGTAAGTCACAGTGCTATGCGTAGTTTACAAAATTTAAAAGTGACGATTTTGACGTGAGAAACGAAGAACGTGGAAGACCACCGAAAATTTTGCAGACAGCGAATTGCAAGCTTTGTTGGATGAGGATGACGTTTAAACGCAACAACAACTCGCGGATCAATTAAATGTGACACGAGAAGCAGTTTCCATACGTTTAAAAGCCATGGGCAAGATTCAGAAGGTGGGAAAATGGGTTCCACATGCATTGACTGAACGACAGCAGGAAAACCGAAAAACCACTTGCGAAATTCTGCTCGCCAGATACAAAAGGAAATCATTTCTAAATCGAATTGTGACTGGTGATGAAAAGTGGATCTATTTCGAGAATCCTAAGCGTAAAAGATCATGGGTAACTCCAGGAGAACCGGCGACATCGACTGTAAGACCAAATCGTTATGGACGGAAGACAATGCTTTGTGTTTGGTGGGATCTTATCTATTATGAACTACTGAAACCTTGCGAAACCGTTAATACCCAACGTTACCGACAACAAATGATCGATTCGCATCACGCTTTGCGTGAAAAACGACCAGAATATGACCAAAGACAACATAAAGTGATTATGCTTCACAATAATGCACCCTCCCACACAACAAAACCGGTCAAGGAAACGATTGCGACGTTTGGTTGGGAAATCCTTCCGCATGTGGCTTACTCACCAGACTTGGCGCCTTCCGATTTTCACTTATTTGCATCAATGGGACGCAAACTTGCTGACCAGCGCTTCACATGTTACGAACATGGCTTGATGACTGGTTTGCAGCACAAGAGGCACAATTTTTTTTTTTGTCTGGCATCCACACATTGCCGGAACGATGGCAGAAATGTATCGCTAGCGATGGTCAATACTTCGAATAAAATAGTTCTTAGCATTGTCATCCAATCACTGTGTCTTTTCTGTACATAAATTCCGGTTTCATATTTACGCACCTGGTACTTGCCCCTTGCCATGAAATTAATCTACGTTTGGTTAACCACATATTACTAACAGAGTAGTTTCACTGTAGCGACTGCCAATTAATTTCAAACTTTTTCCCGAATGCTTAAACAACAAAATATATCGAACCGTATAAAATGCACGTTTTTATTATACAGAGTTATTGAAAACTTTCCACACCGAATACCCAAGTAGAGACACAAGCAGGAAGCTCTCCCTCTGATTATTTTCAAACTTCACACATACAGTATATGTCCAGCAAATTATTCGTATTCATCATGGAACAGACGACCTCCCCCCACCCTAGTATAAGAAATAGTAGAATGAAGTCTAAATTTAAATAAGATTCTGAAAAATTGTTAAGGAGAACATAATCTGTAATACAAGCCAACACCGATATAATAAGCGGACCAGAAAATAGTTATATCCTGGTTATCGTTCTATCGGATTATAAAATTTGATCTGTAATCGTGTTTTTACGTAAATGGAAATCCAATAGAAATACAGTATAACGACACCTCGGCTCTAGCATTGAATTTATTTTAAGACCTTTAGGCAACTATGACTCAGGCCGTATGGATGATGATGGGATGAATTGGTGGAATGAAGAAAGTGGGAGGAAACGGGAGCATCCCGAGAAAACCCACGCACATGGTGTTTGTCCACCACAAAGCACACATGGCATGAGCAGCGATCGATCCGACGACCCCTAGCACCAGAACTGAGCCACCGCCCCGCCCCGGCTATAGCGTCCGGTATTCTGTGGTACCAACATATTCCCCCATAACCGCATAAACCTCGGTTACAACGACATTCGGTTTTAACCACAAAAATTTTCAAGTTCCTTGGATATCGTTATAACCGAGTTCTACTGTAAACGAAATTTCTTTACTTTCAAAAATGTAAAAAAACGTATTTTATATCCTAATATTACGCGTATATCACAGTTTATAGAAAATAATGTTATTTAACCCTACTTTTTATTTTGTATATTTTCAGCAACAAGTGCATTTCTATATATACAATTGAAAGTGACTATGTGTGCATGAGCATCACGCCAAAAGTGCTAGACCGATTAGAATGATTTCTCGCACATGATCAGATACTGGAACAGTCTGGGAAGTTACCTTATCACTTTAGTTCTAGAATTATTTTCTTCAGATATGGATCCAAAATGGCGAACCCCAAAAATCCATTATCAACACCGTTGGAGCCAGAGATACCTAATTTGGCATAAAGGTATCTAGAGCAGTTTAAGAAAATATTACAACGTTTTGAAAAGGTCGCCATCTTGGATTCAATATAACCGTCCAAAAAACATTTTCCACACCGTTCGAGCTAGAGAAATTAAATTTAGTATGAAGGTGTACAATCACCAGTTGATCACGATAATATAAGAAAACGTTAAAAAGGTCGCCATCGTAATCCAAAATGCCCGCTCAAAACCCCATTTTCAAACCACTGGAACTAGAGAAAGGAAAATTGGTATGAAGGTGTACCATTACGAGTAGGTCACAATAAATGAGGCAAATCTCCCTTATGGGGACGCAGCCCCCGAAATATGAAAGAAGATCTGTAACATTGTAGGGGTCAGCTCCCCGGGAAGGTATGGGCTAGATCTACACCATGAAGGCGCAGCCCCATGGAGGGTCTGGTTACAAAAAGAGGGCGCAGCCCCCAAAACTCCCAAAGTTTGGGGCACAGCCCGCCACAGGCTCTCAACTTTGTTCGCCACTGTATTTTATTCGCAACAGCTCCACAATTGCATCACGATGCTGGGTGGGCACCGTTCCAGGTCCTCTCACTTTGCAAAAAATCCCTTGACAGAGCCTGAAATCAGACACGAGACTCCACGATCAGTCACCGACGGTAACCATTAGACACGCGGGGAGGTCATATATAATATGTATGTACATTCACGTTGTTTCATTTCACCTTATTCATGGCAATATTACAAGTCTCTGCTCCAAAGTTTTTAATTTGTTCACTCTGCATCAAGAGGCGGACTATAATCAGCTACTGTAATATAAATCCAAAAACAATCTGATTCATAAAATATCAACAACGATTACGATATGCAGGAGGACCTTCCAACACATTCGTTTGGACAACTTATGTTGGTGAAAATGTTGGCAGTTCGTGAATTGATTTGAATTGAATTTTATTAATGGACATAAGACCAAGACGATCCTTGAAGATCCTGGGTGGGGGTGGGGGTCTAAGTGTTCAGGGTGGAGATTCTATTGCTTTTCTGAGCCACAGGTAGTGGAAAGCCCTGCAAAGTGAACTTTAAAGTTTTACATTTCCAATAACACTAACAATAGAGCTGAAGCGCCATGATATCGTCAAAGATTTTTAACCTGCTCTGCCCATATTTCATAATTGTGCAATGGGTGCGCAAGGGATTCGTCACAGGAAATAGAGGATTCCCATAAATTCTCTGAAGTAAAGGTGGATCAAAATGAGCATATAGGCATTTTATGGTCATATTTTTTTCCTAAACAACGTGCAACAGTGTCGTAATGGAAAACAATATAATATGAAGATCACATTAAAACATTCAGTATGTCTTTTCTTTAAAGCTGAATTTCCCCACATGGGTACAACATTATCTTCAACAATTTGCCAGTTTATCAGCTTATGCCATAAGTAATGTGAGGAAAAGAATGATAACTTACCTGGAACATTTCCGTTAGTTAGGAAATTAGTCTCCACAACACTCTGCCACCTATCAACCAGTTGTTGAATCCCCACTGAAAGAAGTAACCGATTTGGGAGCACAGAGCCAAGTCACTGTTCGTCACATGTCATCCTCATTTTGCAGTGTTTTACCGGAAAGATGGTTTTGCAGGCTGCGAAAAACGACAGGAGTCTGTCGGTGCTTGATCTGGTAAAATCGCCTGATGGGGATTTTTTCCCATTCACATTCCTTGATCTTAGGCCAGGTCCTTTTGCCGTGCGTGTGCCCTTGCGATTAACCAGAGCAAGACGTTTCTCCAACAATACTGCCCGTTGGCGTTCCAGCTGCTCACAGTAGACATCAACATTGATGGCCTGGTTACGTGGCAAGGGTTCAAAATGTATTATCCCACGGATATCCCACCAAACACTCAACATCACTTTACAGGAGTCGATATCTTGTTTTGGCACAGTTCCTGCGCCACTCCCCTTTAGGTACTTACTGTCGTTTGCATGGTAGAGGACTCATTTTTCATCACCTGTCACCATTCTGTTAAGAAAGGGATCACACCTGTGACCAGTGAGCAGGGAACGGTAGATGTCAACTGGCTGCTGCTTCTTTTGAAGCGTTAACGCATGAGAGCTCCATGTCACCCATTTTCCGAGTTTCGACACATACCGAAAGTCCTGCAGATCACGATGAACACTCGAATGGGTGATATGGAGTTTGCTGGCAAGTTCAACAGTTTGCATTGGATTTGTCTCCACCGCTGCTCGCAGGGTATCATTGTCCAGCTGCACAGTTTACCCTTCTCGTAGCCTATCGGTGAGGCTTGTGTTCCCTGACCGAAACCTCTGGAATCACCTCTGGCCACTTTCTCACGTCCAAAGTACCCTGACTATATATAGTATTGATGTTTCGTGCCACTGCGCTGGATGGATGTCCCTGGTGAAATTCATAGAGCATGATAAACACAATGAGCATGTTTTCTCCGACATTGCCATGATCAAACACAATCTAGACTTCCAGAACGTGGGGTAGACTGTTCTCCTTATACACATTCAAGTGACCCATATGATTCAGCTATAGCACGAGTGGTCTACTTCACTATTTGCTCGTAAGATGGCGTCTTTGCATCGGTCATCGCATATACGACATTACTTATGAGATAACACAATATTTTATTTGTTCACTTTACTTACATTTATGGACAAAACAGGTAGCTTCCGCGTAAACCCGTCGCATATCTGAGGAACAAACATGCCATAGCGAGTACTCCTTCGTAGGTAGTGAAAAGAGTGGCCAGTGCTTTGCCTAGGTATCATACCAGCATTTGCCTAACGAAATTGAGGAAAGCCTGGAAAACCTCGGTATAACCGGCGTCAGAAATCAAACCTACGTACGGAAACTAGTTCTGTGAACTTATCGGGTATGTAGTAGGTGTAGCTCAATGGAAGAGTGTATCTGATTCAGTGATAGAGATTGGATTATCACTTGTATGAACATCGTACTTCAACTAGACTTATATTTTAGGGACGATGAGACCCACCTTCTCCATCTGTTACTCTCTTTTTGAGAATGCTTCTCCCTCTTTTTTATGTAGAAATCTTCCGCTGTTCATATTTTTGTGGCTGAGATCATTGTGTGGAGTAGGTGGGGAGGCACTTTGGTATTCCAGTCCCGTTTCTCAACCACGAGCATGCATGGCTTGGTAAAGTCCTTCCGTCTGATTTAAGACCAACTTTCAATTTATTTTCCCGAGTTCTGTTCCCTTGAGGGCAAAGATTTGTCATTCTTTATGGTAAAGTCCAGATGAGCAACTTTTGTGCTTTGTCCAAGCTCTAGATGGTTTCAAAAGAGGGATGGAAATGGGGAGGGGTGCTTGGAGAATGGGTAGACTGAGTTGTGAGGGATGGGAGGGTGGGTGGTAACGCCCCTTTCTCATCTCCAACTTCTTTCTCAAACATTGCGATGCATTTTCCTCCCCCTTATTCCTTTTCTTCTTCAAATAAAGAATATTTTCTTCTAAATTTTTGGACATTCTTGGAAAGACTTTTTACTAAGAAAATTACAAGAACTTCTTTATTCTCTAGTTTTGCTTTTCTTTTGTTACTTTTAAAGTCTAAAGTCTTATTTTCCTGTTTCTTCTTGTTTCTCAAACAATTCTTTATACACTAATACTCGAGTTTCAGTCTGAAATTAACTCTCAGGCTATAGCAATTAAAATCAACAATAACTCCTAAACATTTATACATTATTTTTTGTAACATCACGCGTTTATAGTTTTACAAATAGAACTACCGTGATCGATCTATCCAAAGTGTATTTCCGAATTTGTTACACTAAATGGATAGAGTATCTTCCTCATCTGAATAATTTCTCAGAAGACCTCTTTTCCAGAAATACTTGACGCAGCATTCACATAATTCTCTAAATCGATGCCAGCAAATCGACTGTAGATACTGTATTTCAAATCTTGCCCAAACATTCTGATGAACTTTTAGGTAGCCCTCCTAAGCCCGCTTTTTGGATGATGCCCAAATGGATGATGTATCAGTCCCTGGCTGATTTCTTTCCTCAAGTTGAGCTTGTGAATTGAAGTAGCTCCTCCCATTGAGAGGCTCTTACGTCCCGTCTGTTCTTTGTAATTCTCGATTGGAAGAATAGTAATCACTATCACATTTTCTGCGCGTAGTCCTGAGTTCCAATCGTGTGGAAGTCCATTGATGTACTGGTTGGAGGAACCATTTTAACATAGGGATGCCCAGGAAGTCCCATCCCTGGGAACTGAGGAAAACTCCAAGAAGCATTTTTCTTTCATATTAGGACCCCTCTTCCACCTCTCCTTCACCACTTTGTTAGTTTGTGGCCTGTGTCCAGGACTAGGTAGCTGGTGTTTCTGTCCCCGACGTTCATAGATGCACAGAGCAGACATTCCTCTGATTTTGGAACAGTGCTGACATTGCATGGGCAGTTCCTTATTATTTCTTAAACAAGAGTGGCTGGTGGAGAAGTCTTTTGGCCAGGCATCCAGCATATCCTTTAGTTCATTGGTTCCTCAGTTGGGGGAACGGAGTACACAGTATGCTTCACGCATTTTATTTCCACTTATTTTACAAAGAAAATAACTTATAAAAACATAAATGGACATCACAGGTACAAAAAAGATGTCACAAAACATATAGATATTAATACTTGAGTTGGTAACTTCTACTCCCCTTCCAACTTGGATCTCTGTTGCGTCTGAAAAGATTAAAAATAAGCGGTGGTTAGTGTTGTTCTAAGAAAGTTCCAGTGAATGTGGAGAAGGTATTTTTTTTTTATGTTTGTTGCAATCCTGATTTGCGCTTGGTAAATGTTTATTTCACACTCATGTTTCCACACTGACACAGCTCACTTCGTCGACAAGCCACCTTGTCGACAGGTACGTTTCGTCGACAAGCCACTTTGTCGAAAACTCACTTCGTCGACAAGCCACTTTGTCGACAGTTCATTTCGTCGACAAGTACGTTTCGTCGACAAGCCACTTTGTCGACAGCTCTTTTCATTGATAAGTACAGTTCATTGACAGTTTATTTAATTTACCGTCTTATTTCGCCGATGATAATTTTATGGGCACTATTTTCAGTCAAGGCTATAGTCTAGTTTCACCCATAGAGGATTTAAGCGGTGTGTTTCAACTTATGCTTAAACGAATACACAATATAATACATTGTTGTTTGGCTTTGCTGCAACATATATTACAAACTGCTATAATAGCTTCTTCCTCCCCTATTGCATTATTTTTCTCGTGTCTCTGAACTATTCGGTTGGGGGAAAAGGTGATAGAAAATTTAAATACAGAAAATTCATTTTTTGCGTCACCTGTTGAGCATTATACTTTGAATTCAGAAATACAGAGCATATGATTACAAGAAAATATTAGAGAATTTTCTTGGTCTTGGGCGTCCGCAGGCAATAGCGCAAGAGGGGCATGTGCCCGGACATGGATTTTTTAAAAACTGATACTAAACATTCCTATATTTCTCTTAATAGAAATGAGATATGGGTTATTTTATTCTATGCACGCATTTATTAGGCCTATATTAGTGAAGTTTTTCCTCCACGTATTTTTTCTCATGATCTCGTAGTACTACGGGCTTCTGACTTGCAGTGCAGAATAGTCACTTTTGTAATAGTACAGTGCTATTCTAACATCAGTATTGTCATTATTTTATAAATCCCAGATCATTAATATCAGGGTTTCCGCCAGGATTTTTAGTTTGAGGGTGGGGTGTAAAGTCAAAATTGGGAGGGTGTTAATGGAGTTTTGCACGATGTCTATTGATTTTTCACCGCAAAAATATTAAAGTTGGGGGGTGTTGTCGATAATTTAGGGGTGACACCCTCACAGGAAGGCGTCTCTAGGAATTACTGGTCAATATTATTTTGCGCTTCATAATATCTATACCTAATGATTCAAATAATAAAAATAAACCTACGTCAATTTAAAATATTTTTAAAAGTAGTTATTTCATCTGATTAGCGTATTTTGGTTAACGTTCTGCTTCAAACTGTCATACCTTTGTACGTGAAATTTCTTATTTTAAACACGTTAAATTTGTTCATTTAAACATTTTGTTTAAGTGTTGGACAATATTCTTTTAAGTTCGTTACGTCTCAGCAGGCACGTACCCACAAGTTGATTTGGGGGGAGGGGTCGAAGGTTTTTCTGAATGTGAAATTTACGTAAAATGCATGTAATTTTGCCAAAAATTATACAAATTTCAGAAAAAAATCTGATTGTTTGGGGGGTAAGGACTACGGACCCCTCCTCTCTGCGTACGTCCCTTTGTCTGAGGGATGAGCTCCCTGCCTCATGACCTTTCCACAGAGAGCGACGATACTATTAGTTCAGATACTATTCCGGCTTTTGTCTAAAGAGGATACCAGATAACAGAGGAAATGTCTAAAAAAAACTGCCCTTCTGTTTTCAATAGAATGTCCAAATAGATATCTTTGTCTCTTCATGTAGTGAGTGAGGATTTCCTTCAGAATTTTGAGGAACATTTACTTGTAAGTCCCGGCCGGGTAGCCGTGCGGTCTACGGCCGTAGGCCAACGAATCGTGACAGGCCGAAGTCCAAGTTACAAGACTGAGCCCATATAAAAATCAATTTTATGTACTTGTAAGTAGTCGTCTTCCCTGTTCCTCTAGGTGATGCAGTAAATCCTTTCCGGTAGTATGAATCTTATTTACAGACAAATCTAAATTGTTCACCCTGCTTCTCTTAGTGAACAAGTAGTGTTCGATTTGTCGGTGAAGGGGGGGATACCAGGGATATTTCCTGGTTCGTGAGGATTTCATCCCTCGTCGTTAACTCTGAATATCATCCCAACCAGGGCAGAGGTGAACTGGTACGGAACGCGCTGGAACGTCGTTCCGGTAATGCTTTTTGGAAGAAAAAAATGTTCCAATTAACAATTTTGTTTTATACCTATTCCTTACTTCACAGTTATTGGTATGACATATGGTAAAAATTGAAACGTCCCGGGAGTGAAAAATTTAAGAGTGCACACCCCCTAACCAGGGACAAAATCTTTGTATCTATACTATAACAGGTAGTAGATTGAAACTTATAAGCAACTACTACTAGTCTTAGAATCCCCCCTTCGTAGTTTATAACAATCGAACACTGTGAACAAGTATATTTTCAGGAATATGCACTTATGCAGTCTTATCCTCCCAACTCGTTGTGGTGAGTGAGGAGTGTAAGGCAGTAGCGGTCCGTGACATAAAAATAAGTAAGGCACCGAAACAAGTCATATTTCCAAAGGCATAACTGTATTGAATTTAATGTTTTATATTATTCAGCTATTTCATTTACATTAGTAAGCCGTGCTGGCAACCACAGGGAATAGTGATTTGTGGGCTGATTCTGCCAACTTCAATTGACCTTTCCTTGTCTTTTTCCCAGTCCTGTTTACCATGCATGCTTTTCGTCGGTCCGAAGTGATTTGAGCGAACGTAAGTCCGATTTGGGGTAGTGTCTGGTTCGACCTGCCTTCGCTCTCTCGGTCATTCGTCTCAGCTTCTGCTGAGTAGATCTATATTTTATTTTATTTTATTTTTTGAAGTCTGATTATATTTTATCTTATTCCTCCCTTTTGTGGCAAAAATTGTAACTCAGGTAAATGCTGGGTCGGAAGATATTACGGTGACGTCTACTAGTCGGGGTGGTTTCCAGGCTAGGGTTTCCACGCTTATTGGTGGCGTTTCCGTATTACACGTTCTGACTGCCGTCAGAGTTGCCTGGGACGTTACAAAGTTATTTTGTAACGTAGAGACTGTCAATGCCACCACATTCCATGTCTGAGTTAATGAAATGCATAATTGATTATTTTTCTTCATTGATAAATTGACGGTGAAATGGAAAAAATAATATACAACAATCCGTTCTCAGACATGTTATAACGGTACCTTTTTGGTCAAACGTTTCGTATATATATATATATATATATATATATATATATATATATATATATATTTAAATAATTTGCCCTTTGTAGCTAACTCCGTCGTCGCTGTGCGGTACATTAATGTAAAGACTCTGGAATAGGGTCAGTGTTCCGGTTCCTGGACGTAAAAAAAGACAATACCTAAAGCAAAGGCGTGCCCCAAAGCTACTGCACGTAGTGGGACGTATACCTGAATGTAGCAGAATACCCAAACAATGATCCTGTCAGTGCTTTTCAGCAACCTCAAGGACCAAAGCCAAGCTCTCCACTACGTCTAACTAGATGAAGATAAACGCAAATCGACAATGAGAAAATATTTGCTCAGAAATTTAAAAATATACCTTCCTCTACATGCTGTTCCCGACATAGGCTATATGCATTACTTATCTGATTATGCATCTAATGTACTATCATGGCCAAAATTATGTTCACATGACTTTGTTATACACGATTTTTCTCTAAGCCTACAAGATAGGCCACCCAACTAACGTTGAGTCGGCGGTGTGTGATTCTGAGAGAGTGTGAGTGAGCGAGCAAGCGTTGGAATTTTCTTTTCTTTAACAGAAAACATTATCAAATGTCTTGGGTTCTGAAAAATATATTTATGATTTCTTGTAGTATGTAGCAAATAATGAAAAACTTAAGAGAGTCCCATTTCAAACAATAAAATAGGAAACCTAACGCCATTTTTATTTTAGATTGGCCACTAGTTGAAGGGTACTGAAAAGTTTAATTCAAATTGTCCAATAGAAAAGATCCTTACCGAACATGGAGAAACAAAAATGAACTTTAAAACCCATGCTTTCTTTCTTTTTTCTTTCTTAATGAATTCCATAGAACACTAACGTTATGCATGAAAAACAAGAGAAAAGGTCTGTTTCTATCAGTTCTTAAAAATAGGGCACGATGCACGATATTTATGCTTGATAATTTCTGATATTATGTTGTTATTTACGTTATTTTGTATGGGCGTGCCTATGACATTGTGTGTGCGTGTATGTGATAAACATCGAAACGAGTATGCTTTCTTCCGAGCACCGTACTTTACTTGGTAGAACGTTGGTTTCGTATTCGGGAGGACCTCGGTTCGGTACCAGCGGCTGACTGTCCTGATTTAGGTTTTCCCTGTGTTTTCCTCAGTCACGCTAGGCATATACCGGGATGGTACACTTCGCAACAAAAATATTGCGACAGCGAATGCCGTGCAGCTAGGTAACCCAAATGGCACCTTCTTATCCCATAATCGTTTCCAGTAAACAGACCCCCTCTTTCTCCTTCCTTCGTCTCGCTCATACTAAAATCAAATAGACATGTATTAGTATCGGTAAAATGAAAGCAAGACGAATTAATATACATAAGTTGATCAAGGGAGAAATTTAAACATGCAATGAAACATTGAAACCGACCGATGGTTTTCGTTCCTCATGAAGCTTAAAGCATTCTTCATCAAACCAAGGTTTGTTTTTCTGTTGTTTCTTCTCACCTACACGTTCCTTCGCTGCGCTCTTAATTGTTTCACGAATTGCCTCCCACATTTTACATCAATTTCATTATTAATACCATTATTATTACTCGAGTCGGCTAGCATTTCGAACCTATTTGAGAGTTCGAGTTGGTAATCTGCTTTTATGCTCGGATTATTTAATCGTTTAAACTTCAAATTTCAGTTGTTTTGACCCCTTGTTTTCTCTGTTCGCGATGCATAACTTTTCCCTTACTTTTGTGATCACTAATTGATGGTCGGTGCCACCTTCCGCTCCTCTGTACGACCTAAAATCCATTGTGTTGGTGTGTTTTCGTCTGTCTAGTAATACGTGACCGATCTAGTTGAGAGTTTTGCCGTCCGGAGATACCCATGGGTATTTGTGTATGTCTTTGTGTTCAAAGTACTTGCTCTTTACCGGTAGGGTTTTCGAAATCGCGAAAGTTATCAGTCTTTCTCCATTGTTCTTGGCCTTTTCGTGAAGGCTGTATTATGTCTATAAAATATTGTAGCATCTGTCGATCTCGATCTACTTAACTTTTCAGTTTGGACCACCAAAAGGGGGGTAAAATTTTGTTTCGCAAAATTATTTTTATAGTGTCGAAAGTGGGTTTTGTGAGCAATTGTAGCAAATTTCATGGAAAAACTTTCGCTTTTACCTGTCTGTTTCTCAGTTACAAGAATTAATAACCTTAAAGATAAAGCTATCCCCTGTTCGATTCGCACGCTCCGTGAACGGCGCATGGGGATGTGGAGGTAGCGCTCCACATCTCGACCTACGGTACGAAGTGCGGTGGAATGGTCAGTCCCACGCTCGACTGACTTTACTTTCCCAAGGTGCCCAGGAGTACTAAGAGCACTCTGGTACTCAGTTTGATAGGAGACTGAGTGCACCGTAGAGCGCCAGGCATGGGGACGATGGGTGCCTAACTTGTGACTGAAAATGTAGCACAAAAATTGAACAGGATATTTTGAAACTGGTTAAATCAAAATAGGCTTAGATTGCGCGATATTATACTTACAATACAATCTGTCAAAAGTTAAAATTTGTGTTACGTTGAACTTATCACATTGCACGAAGTATATTAGAACTTTTAATTGAAGTTTTAACTTCTAGATTTGCTAATGACAATTTTCTTTTGGTGATGTTAGATTCGTTCAGGCTGGTTTACGTTAAAATAAACGACAATAAATGATCGTATCTTAATGTGGCCATACTTATCCTAAACTGGGTTTGTTTGTAAAACTGCCATAATATATTCATTTCATAATTTGTCATGGCAAAAAGGACATACATTCACATGTATTTACTTACCACACAATACTTACAGACAAAATGAAACACATATACTTAATTTTACATTTTCCTCGCTTTTGAACTTGGTTATTCATAGGTATTGAGCTCGTTGGCAGAATGGAGTAGGGGAAACGCGCTGGACATTACAGTCCGAAAGCAAACTAACAT
>JAGDQP010006051.1:5617-24341 GCA_022664845.1 Lepisma saccharinum
ACGCTTTTATATCACTCTCCACAGACAAGAATCTTACTATTGTATCATTAGTATCTCCCAAACCAACTGCGTCCGGGTTGCCAAAATTTGCATACGCACATATTTCGACATCCTAATTATGACACAGGGGAAAAAGTAATAACTTTTTTTCTGCGTATCATTATGTTTGCTTATTAGTGTAAGTTAGGCTTAGTCTAAAACATCGATCTCGTTGGCAAGAAGGCGTTTTAAGCTTACACTACATCAGCCGAATTCAGAAACGTTTTCTTCAGCGACTAGTGTTGAACTAGTTACTCGTCAGTCGTTAGTACAGCGATAGTCACTCAATAAAACATTTCTGAATACGGTTGCATTATATGTCCATATACAGGGTGTTGCAGAATAACACCGACAAAAACACCTCACGAGATTCCTGACATGAAATTAAAAAAACAAACAAATATAGACTATTGAGGGTGCACAAGTGTTTTGTTTCGGCGGTATAGGTTGCCGAAAGCGAGGGAAATTAACTTTAGACCTTGATAATTATCTAATACTATTAACAGTAGAAGTGAGTCGGCATGGAACTCACAAAAACTTTCTATCGAAAAATGCATACAGTAGGTCATGGAATACTACAGAAAATATCCGGAAATCCCCTGCTTCTTTTGGGGAATTCCTTGCGCGTGGATTGCACACTTTTGGAACACCATTTTTTTATAGGTCTCAAGTCTTTGAGGGTACCATGCCACCTCAGTTCTAGTGTTCATGGTATTGGAAATATCAAGCTCTAGAGTTCATTTTCACACACTTTCAGCGGCCTATAGCGCCAAAACGAAGCATTTCTGATATTCTTTAACATGCCTATTAGTACCTAGTAGGTTGCAGGCTTGCAGCAGAAAATACTGAAATACGAACCTTTGAGTTACTATAGATAAATCAATCAGCGATAATAAATGATATTACATTACTGGCGAGCAACAGAAATGTTTATCTTTACAGTGGATTGAGAGTAAAAACTTGAAAATTTTCTTTCTTTCTTAATGCTGAAATTTTACTATAAATTTCTTTCTTCACAGAACATCAAACGAACATCGCCTTACTCACCGACTACTATTGCATAAGAAGAACCGAAGTGATGATATCAGATTAAAATACAGTTATCTAGAAGCGAAGTGAGGACTAAACAAATAGAAGGAAATGACAGAAAAACTAGGAAAGAGTGAGACTACAAATCAGTTAATGGTAAAAGGTATATTTATTTTCCTTTGAATATAATTCTTTCCAGTATATTTCTTTGTTCCTGCCTCTACCTTTAAACTGTCATATATATTCCCATCAAAATTTGGAAAATATGTTTTATAAAATATTTAGAAAAGTTCTTTATTTTTAAAAAATGTTAATTCAATAATGAAAAGTAAAATGTCCGCCTCAACAGCCATCATTTATACGTAGAACTAAAAGATTGCCTTTTACGTGACGTCATTGAAGTTTTCCAAGGATGTTAGAATTTAGAGAATAGACTAAAATATAAAAACCTGAATCCGAACATCACAACGTCAGTTCGCCATCATGGTGTGCATAGTCAGAATTTAGGAGAGTGGTAAAGTGAAAGTAAAGAGTAATTCGATTGACTTCCGATATAGCTATTAGTTTTGAATCCCCACAGTTAAGATGTTGAATTATGCTTCCGTTACTTTAAGGGATTAGCTGATTACTTTCACCTTAAGTTTCTACCACTTCTAAATTCTAACTATGTACACCAAGATGGTGGACTGACATTGTGGGGTTAGGATTCAGATTTTTTAATTTTAGTTCTATACTCTAATTCTAACATGCTTGGAAAATTTCAATGTCGTCACACGTGAGGCAACCGGTTAGTTCTATAAACGTTACCCTACAGTCGTAAATTCATAAAACAATAAGAGGAAACGTAGATGTTACGTCCCGGTCGCGCCAGTAATCCAAACTGTCGAAAGAAGGTGAAGGACGAGCTTCGGGGGGGGGGGGGAGCCCAATCTTTGTGCGAACCTGACCTTACCTAATCTCCGCTAAGCTATGGTCACTAAAAATGTAATAAAGCAATTATTAATAATAAATGTGAAGAGATAGCAATGTATTTTAAAAGAAAGAAATGAAGGTGTAAAGATACATAACCAAACCTGACCTTGTCTAACCTACGGTGACCCATGGTTTCTAATCTAAGGTAATCTACGAAACATGCAAGGAAGCAATTATTAATAATAAATATGAACAAATAGAAATGTATTTTGAAAGGGGAAAAAAACGAAAAAATCTCTTGCCCACGCCGGAATTCGAACCAAGGGTCTTTCACTCAACTAGATGACGCCTTAACCACTTATCAACGATCCGACCTTGCAAACAGTGAGTTGGAAGTTCTATTTACCCTGCACATGTGTTACATAACAACGCTACGATATGTCATTGGGATCTCTAGTGGATTACTGGTACGATCGGCTCCTTAGATGTTTTTCATAACTTATATATTTGTACGTGATTTGCGCAAATTAATTGAAAAATCATTGTTGTATAGGTTTCAGAAAGAATATTGTATATTGGAACATTGAATAATGAATCGAAGCAAAGAAAACACACTCGAGTCGCCGCAGTAAGTATCCCGGGCGTGCGTCATCTCGTAGCGTTGTTACGTAATACACGTGCAGCGTAAATACAACTTCCAAATCACCGTTTGCAAGGTCGCCCCGGTGGCCTAGTGGTTGAGTGAAAGAATTTGGGTTCGAATCCCGACGGGAATAAGATTTTTTTTCGTTTTATTTTTCTTTCAAAATACACTTATATCTGTTAATATTTATTATTAATAATTGTTTTCTTGCATTTTTCGTAGATTATCTTAAATTAGTGACCATGGGCTAGCGAAGGTTAGGGAAGGTCAGGTTCGGTTGTGTATCTTTACATTTTCCGTTTCCAAATACATTTTTTATCTGTTCACATGTATTGTTAGTAATTGCTTTCTTGCATTTTTAGTGACCATGGGTTAGCGGAGGTTAGGTAAGGTCAGGTTCGGTTGTGTATCTTTACATTTTCCGTTTCCAAATTCCGGGATCCTTGCTGCGACGACGGACATAGAAGAAAACAGACCAGTACTTACATTAAGATATGAATATTTTTCTTTCTAAGAGATTTTCTTTAGAAAAAAACTCATTGAATATACATTTTCCTCAAACTTCACGTTTAGGGGCTATTGCCATGAATATTCCCTAGGAATTTTACCAACATATTTTCATGGGTTGTTACTAATCACGATAATGACATTTTCTTCTACAACTCAAAACTTTTAAAATTAGTGACTTTCACAGCCCTAATTCTCGACCTGACAAATAATTTCCTTTGGACAGATTAAAATAGGCCCTTAGTTGATAATTCAATGGATTAATTACCTTTCTGACAGGAGAAAGAACGGTATAGCATAATAAAACAGTAGTTTTATATTCGATTTTGACTCATAAAATAACGAAAATTTCATAGGGTTTGATTATGCAGTGTGATTCCGCCAGCCCCCCACCCCTTGAAATTCTCGATAACACTTCGTCCCCCAACTTTAAAATTTTTGCTGTGAAAAATCAATAAAAACCATACAAAACTTCACTTACACCTCCTAATTTTGACTTTACACCCCCAAAACTGAAAATCCTGGCGGAAACCCTATTAAGCATACAGTAAAAGATAGAAAAGACAATTTAGTAACTAGTGTTAGTATTTTATATTTTACAGTAAGTAGAGTCAACAGTCAAAACAATATATTTATCTTTTTCAGGTATTCAAGATGAGTAAATTGATCTCTGGCGCACTCCAACAAATATTAGTACATGTAACCGAGCTTCCTTTGCTACGAAACGCCGTAGAAAGCAGGTTGCTGGAAAGCACTGCTAAATGCTAGTAAAATTATTTTCCTTTTCTTCCGATATGTACCGGTATTCAATATGATAACGAATTCTATATTGACCATATTAATATTTCTAATTCTAAACAATTTTTCATATTGTATACTTATATTGAAAGTTACATGGGTTAGTTAATCTAGTATTAGATACCTTACTTATATTTCAAATAATTATTAATTTGTAACAATTTGCATCATGTAAAAATTACTTTCTGTTTCATATGGATATTTCACTGACTATAGCGCTTGTGTCCTCTTTTTCCCAAGTTTAAATCTGGCAACACTAGATTAAACGACTACTAGTATTAGTTCTATTAGCTGAGAAACATTTCGGCAAGATGGCGGCTTAATAGATGGAAGCCGCTGAAATTCCTAGTGTTTAATTTGCATAACTTCATAGTGTTTTCGGACTTCACCCCTAGAAAATTTAACAAGATATGTGATATAGTGATACGATAGTGCTTCAAGTTGAAATTCAAAATTGATAGTGAGATATACATCGAAAGGTGACTGTGACTAGAGTTTAAGAGTGAACTGACGCCTATGGCGGACTGTAACCATAGCAACTTGTAAATAACTGACATTAAAACATCAATTATTAAGACTGATAGACTGTAAAACTTTATTATATTACAAATATTATTTAAAAAACAGCAATTTTTTAAGCGAATGTGCAATGGATGGCTTAATTAATGCCATTTCCGCACTAGATAATAGAACAGAACAGAGCATAATCTATTAGCTGAATCTCCTGAATTGAAATTTATAGAACTTGCATTACTTATATTTGCACGAAGAATGAAACTGATTTCCACAGATTCGAAATTCTCGAGGTTTAATAACCCCAACTTATGATTGGCTTTTCCGCTCTTCCTGTGGTAACTTCAATATTGTCTACTCTTTTAAAGGCGGCATTTTGGGAGGCAGTCCGGAAACAATTCTCTTGTGTATCTTTGTAATGTCTTCAAATTGGAACTTTAAAGGACAATTCTAACAAAACTCGCACATACGTGTGTGAATTGTTCAATGAATGCTTGTATGAAGAAAACAAACAAACAGATAGGTACTAAAAACGAATGTCAGGTAAATGAATCACAACATTTGTGAATTAAATTGCTGAAAAATGTTCTTGATAAGTTTTAAAATTATGGCAAATTCCTTGCTGTGTAAGCATATAAGTCTCAACAGAGTTATGTAGGCGTTTAATTGTTTAACTCGGGTAATAGGTCTGTTATCTTTGCTATAACAAACAAAAGATACTTCCCATCGCATAACACGAAACTAGTAATTTTATTTATCATAATAGCTTCAACATCGTTTAAAATAGTGGTATTGGTAATATAATTTCAATTACTCTTGTTCTAGAAGTGAAACTAGAGTTAGTCGCTTCTGAAGTACAAAATAGTCACGTGGTAACCTGGTAGGATACAACCTGTTTGCCACGTTGATATCACGTGATTATCCTGGATGTATGCCAGAGTTTTAAAAGAAATTTGTTAGAATAATGTCTAAATGAAAGAGGCCATGTTGAGGTGTATTTAGTGCACAGCGTCTACCAATGTCACCTTTAAACACACAGGCGTTTCAACCACTGATTAAAAAGTTGCTAAAAAAATAATATCTGAGTAAAGAAGATATTATTATACAGAAGGCCTCAGTATATTCAGTTTAATTTATAGAATGTTTCAGATAGCTGAATTATCATGTAGAAAATCGCAAATGTTTCAATGGAATGAACAGCAAAATACCTGCATGCATAAAAGTTATTAAGACCAAGTTATTTATCAGAAATTCTGCTCTATTCGAGCGAAAATTGCTCAAAATCTAATGCGATACGGAATAAACTCTCAGCTTTAAAGTATATTATGATACTTTTAATTTCGCATAAAGAACAGTAAACATGGTATTTACGTTATAATATAAGAATTCTACAGTTTCACGATGAGAAATGTAATCAATTTTTACATCATCTAAGAAATTTAGCGAAGTATTGAACATACATACTATAGAACTAAATATCAAAATATGCAATATTCAAATAACATATGTAATCATACAATGTTTCAAAAAATCAGATAGATATTGAGAATATTTCAAAAGGTTTGTATTCTTAAAAGATTAATAATTGTGAATAGAAGATGAAGGATTTTAGTATATTCTAAATCGATCTCTAGGAGTCTACGTAAGTGACTGAAACACTTAATTTTAGTTAGATAATAGAATTCCAAGTAACACAAGGTTGAAATAATTTAAAAAAAAGCCATAAATATCCATATCTTAATTAAGGTATATGCTACTGAGGAATACTCAGTAATTATCCAATTCAATTCTTCTATAGATAGATGGATGAATGGAATGATGGATGGGTATGTAGGTGGAAGCTATAGCTTGCAAGTGATAGATTGAAATTTTAGTTTTGCCTGTCTTACGACTAAACGAAGCAGAGTCCGGCATTTGTTATGATTTTGTTCTGTGTAGTTTTAATACAATTATTTATTAATATAATATAAGAGTCCTGTAGCTGCAACATGTGATAAAAAATACATAGGTATACAATGTGAAACAATATTGCTATATCTATATAATGTTTCGCGTAGCATATACATTGTTGATCTTCAATGAGTTTTAGGTTACTGAATATTGGAGCGTTCGATTAGTATTTGAATCAAGACGAAACACTTAACCTTGCTTATATCCATTTTCGGTTTAATCCAAAATGAACCAAACTGTCAGTTCTAACTCAGTTTATAGGTTTGTTGTAGGTGTGTAACCTGTTTCTTTCATTTATATTTCAATTGAGTTATGTACACACTGGATTCCACATATAAAATAGCGAAAACTATGAATAATATTCATATTATTCAAGAATTAATAGATAAATGAAAAATAATATGCCACATAGCGATAAGAATGTAAAAATCTAACAGAGCTAAAAGTTTGGTATTTTTTAAATTAATCTGGAAGTGAACAAAGGAAGTTCCTCTTGTGTAGGTTGACCAGACATACTCTTTCAAAGATTCAAATACTCTATACTGCTTTCTATCCGAAAATATCTCAAATTATACTATTTTTCATATTTTTATAACCTTTTATGTATCAATTCCTTGTTATTTCTAAATTATGAATACATTATGCAACTCTTGTAGGTAAAAGTTAAACATCATGTAATCTAATGTGAGAAAGAGTGCACGTAATTGGCCTTCAGGCGTATTTTTGATTGTGAAATTAAGGTATCAACACCACCACATCGCTTGAACTGCTGTGGCGATTTATCTGCTTTTTTTAAGTTATTTTTGTAGCATGTGGTAATGCTTTAAAGAACGTTAGATGAACTTCACCTGTGAGGAGAGATGATGAGAGGATGACGTAGGTTGGGGAAGACTTTGAAAGAAATTACAACAGTTTACATAGTTGAATCAATAAGGAAAGCAGAAGCAGCTTCGGATTTGCAAAATTTATCGCAACTTGAAGAGACGATTCAAGTAAATGGTAAATGTCAAGGAATGGTGATTCATTAGACATGCTTCGAGATGGAAACTTTGCACGCTATAATGATAGCGATTGCCAGAATTCAATTTTATTTTCAAAAATTTAATATTTTGTGCATGTGGGCCTTTAAGTAATATACATGTATAAGTACTCTTTTTTGTCAACAAATTTCTGCCCCTTCCCCCCTACTCTTGTTTCTGTTTTTGTAGTGCAATCGAACGCTTTAATGTGGTGCAATACAGTTAAATAATCCAGCTTATATGCGTACTTGTTAACGACATATTCATGTATATTTGATCTTTTTCCAGATTCTCAAATGAAAATGAGTCAAATCAGTGCCGAAACGAAATTACACACAATCAACAACGAAACACAACCTCACTCCAAAGATATGGTGAACTCAATTTAAGTCCAAATCCTGAAGATATAGAAGGTTGCCAACCTGAGGATTTCGATTCAAGAACGTCCCTATCACGAGGTGATCATTCGAATGCTTTGTTATTCTCCTCAATTTTATTTAATCTCAGTTCAGGATTTGTAAAGGTTAAGCAAATGTATGGAAGTACATGAATGGTCATACATACACGATACACGAGAAAAAATATATAGCGATGTACTGATATTGTTTTCTTGTCTGGATTTTAACTTACGAAAAAATAGCGGAATAACAGCTATTGAACATAAGGTAGACTAAATTTTATTTTTTACCGCTTAGAAATTAGAGTAGCTTTGATTTTTGATAAAAGGAAAATACAATATATTAAGAATGTATCTTTAATTTTCCTTCTTTCAGTGCTGCTATGTAAAAAGAACATAAAAACTAACAGATTTCTAATATAATTACAGATATTCGTGCTAAATTAACTTTTAATCGATATTTATTGTGCAATATGTGTAGGGTTTGATTTTGATCTCAATTGGACCTCACACCACAAATGGCTTCTGTGCTCACGATCTGAAATTTAACGCTAACTTTCGAAGACTAAAATCTCAATTTGGAACCCGTACCTTCCTTAAAATTCCTTAAAACTAATGACAAGTATTCAATGCTATGACGTAGAACTAAGAATCCTGTTTTGTTTCAATAAAAACAAGACAACGATAATTTATTATCAAATGGGCTGCCTGAAAAGTCCTTCAACGTCTGTATGATTGTGTCCCTCTGTCGAGAGAATGTTAAACTAAGGGCATATCTGGGAACATCTGGAAAGCAAGACACGTAAGAATTTTCTGCGCTGTAGCTATGGCAACAAACAAGTACAGATGAAACATCGCTTCGGGCTTTAGAAGTTTTAAAAGCGCATATCGAAGTATTCAAGGACACTGATTCCTGTTGCTATTCAAGTCATGTAGGTACGTATAAGCTGCTGAGTGATAATAACTAAGTGTGACTAATTGTAAAAGTTAACATTATGTTTAATGATTGGAAAACATTCATTATATATTTTGAAATAAATATATTTTTTTCTTAACGTGTTATTTTATTTTATTAATAAAGAGCCTTCTTGGACACAGTTTTAAATCACATCAGGTTTGTAGCCAGCATATACAGGATGAGTCAAAAAACGTTTTAAAAAAACTTCGCTAAAGCGCTGTCACATCTACATTAACCAGTTTCCTTGAAATATGTTTGTAAGTCATTATGCTTTTGACTCTGTATATTTGTTAATTCTTTGTTACTTTTATTATTACTATGTTCCAAAATTTCCTTTAAACTGTACAACTATGATGTCATTTGTAAATGGAGTCCTGTAAGTTGATTTAGAGAATAAATCAAATCAAATCTGTGCTCAGCACATTCAACACATGAAATATCTGGACATCATATACGGTCCTTTGGAGGTTAGTTGTGCTAATAACTTTTCAAACACACCATGTATGTTTAAATCTGGTCACAGTTATGCGTTTTTTAGAGAATTCTGGTTTTATTTGATACGTAACATGATGGCTTTCGCGTATCTAAAATTTGACCCTGATCCAAGATAGTTAATTTAAAAATGGTGGATACGTTCGGGATATATCCTAAAATGTACACATCCTCATCCGTTCTTTGATGGGATACTCACATATGTCATTTGCCTTTCCATTTCTGAAAATAAACTGGTGTCATGCGACATTTGACTCGCCCTGTATAGGAAAAAAAACATTCATTCTTGATAGATACTGTAAATAAAACAAGAAACCCTTTATTGCTTGAAATTGACTTTTAAGAGGTTACGAACACATTTTACTGTATTATCTTAGCTACGTAGCTCCTTCTATTGACTTTTATGACGTTTTGTGAACTTCTTCGATATGTTTAGAACGACTGTCGATTAGTTTCTGATAAATATGTTAATTAATAACGTATTTTCATGCACATGAAACAATTCTGAGTGAAGAACTATGTATTAAAATAGATTCCTGCATATTTCTAGCTCTTTCGAAATTTGATGGCATTTGAGCTACAAAATAATTATACATTTCCATATCACAAGACTTCTTTAAACAAAATGGCGGATGTACAAACATACAAGATCGTTGAACTCCTTTACAAAAACCCAGCAAATTTTGCATAGATATTGGCGAAAATTTAGTAATCATGAAAGAAAATTAAAGCCAAAAGATCACTTTTAGTCATTCAAAATTTATTTCTCAAGGAAATAAACCAAAATAGTTAATTAAAAAATCTTATTTAACACGTTTCGTAAATTAGTTTGTGAGTAATGCTGCAATTAATTAAGAAAAAACACACACACACAATAAATTTGGGGTTATGTTGCCTCTTGTGTTGGGCAAATCAAAGTTACATCTTCCATTCAATGCAATTGAATCGGTTAAAGTTAAAAAGCTGACATTCCTCATTAAAAGTAAATAACCATATCTCTTTTCCACGCTGGCTTATTCAATTGTAAATATATAGGAATGCTCCTATCTCAGTTGTGAAATATTCCTATCTTACTTAATGCTGTCTTTGCAAGACTTTATAATGAACATATCAACTAACAGTTTTCACTTCAGCGAGAAGTCACTGTTCCAAGCTTTAAGTTCATGCAATTTCTTCAGTCTGTTCGGCGTATTCTTTTGGTCTAGTAAGAGTCAGTTCTACAATCGCCCGCTAAACTTCTAGTCAGCGCTAAGTTGAGGCCAACTCTCATTTTGAGTCCTCTCATTGGCCAAAATCAGACTTGGCCTCAACTTAGCGCTGACTAGAAGTTTAGCGGTTGATTGTAGAACTGCCCCTAAGCGTGTTAGGAACGGTTACAGATTTTCCACACATTTTGCATCACGTAAATAATCATTTGAAGACATCAGGAAAAAAACATGCTTCGAGTGCCACCCCTTTGCTTTCTGAAGGATCTTTCTAACAAATCATCATGCAAGAAAGGAACACAGATAGTCCGTCTATTACAAGAAAATCTTGGTTTGATGTAAAGGTTTACGTAATGTTAATCATGAACCTTTCAATTGCTCTAATATAAAATCGAGAAAATGGACAAAGCGTGTTCTTCTCCTGTGCTCTTCATTTCGAATAACTTTGGTGTGAGATCTATGTTCATGATCAGCAGGAACATAGGGAATTTCTGAACCCCCAAATTCAGAGTTCTAGGCAGAATTAGTATAATTTTAAGGGTAATTAACTGTATTTTATATACATTCCATGTCCAGACACAACTTGGACTCCCCTCGAAAACCGGTGGACCACACCCAAACCCAACTTCTGGATACGTGTTTGATTATCACAAGTTGACAGTTAAGCTAACAGAAAGAACATAAAATTTCAGTCTTACTCAATGTCTCGTCTCGTCTCGTGGCAACACTAGAGATTGTAAGTAGCTTGGACGCAACATATTCTGCTAAACCGATTAGGTGGCAAAGTAAACGAGTTAGACAACATTTAATCGCTCCGGTTCCGTTGGAAAAATATATCTCCCAGTAAGGATTAAAGAACGCATTATGCTATTTTCCCAGACCCGAAGCGTCATGGGCAAGTTGAATCTATGGTGGTTGTGATTCCCTTTTATAAGATTGAAATTACGTCGTGAGAACAGGATTGACAGCTTAAAGTGCATTTCCAAGTAAAGTGTTCAATGTATTCCCACCTGGAATAGAATACAGCCCTTGATCACAAAACAACGAGGTAGTGCTTTCAACGATTCAGGTTCACAACCCGACAAGACCCGCGACCCAAGTAAATCTGACTCGATTCTACCCGTGACCCGCCTAATGAACCAAGTGGATCTGACTCGAATCAATTCGTGACCCGAGTTGGTATGAAGCGATCCGCGATCCGAATGATCAGACCTGACCCCACCCGAGTTGATACGATCCGACCCAAACCGTAACTCGAGTGATTCTGACCAGAACTGAAATAGGGTCACTTTTGGTGACCAGCCTGACCCTGACGTAAGTGACCAGTCTTGACCCGAATGACGAAACTGACTCGGTAACCCGGTCATGAACCAAATGGCCCACAAAATGTGTCCAACGACCCGATGATCAAATCTTAACTCAATTGTCCCAGTGACCCAAACTTGACCTGAAGACCCTGTCTTGACTCGATTTGGCCAGGCCATGTTCCCGTGGCTTGAATCAATCAATATTTTCATTTATAAGATTTACAAATCCTTTCAGAATAGCCCTTCCGAGGGAAAGCTATTTGCAAACCTCCGGGCATATTTTTGTTCTTTCCGGATATATACGAGACTTTTCAATACATTTTTACTATTGTTAGGAACTATTCTAACCCCTGTTCCTGTTCACCGGTGAAAGAAACGTTGTTCAGACGCCGAAAGTCATAAGGAAAGAATTAAAACACTGCTTTGCCCTCCGGGGCAAAGGGTCACCGGATCATTTTAGGTCCCAAGAACAGACCAGAAGATCAGGTCCAAAAACTTGACCCAGTGACTCGTTTCAGCTCTGGTTCTGACCCAACTCGACTTGTGACCCAAGTGAAGCTGACCTGATTCGATCGGATCCGAGTTGCTCTGACCGACTCGACCTGTGGTCCGTATGTACCTGATCGAAATCGACTCGTGATCCGAGTGAATCTGACCCGACTCGATTGGACCCGTCTCGACCCAAACCGTGTTGCTCTGACGGACTCGACTCGTAACTTAGATTGGGTTATTCGAGCCGCCCAGTGACCGAATTGGATTGACCCGACCAGTTTGAGAGCAGTAATTCAGCCATCCATCGAGGTCACGTTAACCATCAAATGACCGAAAGGTAATGAATGACCAGAGATTCTTTCAGGAAAGTTTCTTCAGGAATTCTTTTACATCTTAAGATGGATATTTTTATCTCTAAGGGGATGAGGTATGAAGACAGGTTCCATAAGTTACTACCGTGAAATGGGATGAATAGGTACAACATGTGAATGGAAACAAAAACGGACAATGTTATAAATGTGGTTGAAGAAAGTTCGTAATTTTAACAAAGATATATCAGTGCATTGCGAAATTTAGGAAGATAATTATCAGCTACTTTTTTCAAACATATTTATACGATTTTCCGTTTTTGTCCCCATTCATCACGCTGTTCCTATTTACCTTATTTCGCGGTACTAGTCCTGCTGATTTGTGTGTTGAGGGATGGGGGGGGGGATATTTTCTGTGATCAACAGCTTATGCCGCCCAGCCACTACCTGAAAGAAGGATTGTCTATTCGAATGCTCATGTAGGGTAAAATGATCGAAATTCCACTAATTACAGCACGAAGAAAGGAGTTTTCCGACAACGGTGTAGATCACCCCCGCCATCTTGATATGACCTTTCAATTGATTTACATGGGAATAATTTTATTTGTCTTATGTCTCTCAAAAGTAGAGTATTCAAGTTCTGATTTCACGAAATTTGCCTTGGTGATTATTTTGGCTCTTGTAGAGTTTTGGTTTGTGAAGTTTCTTCAAATATATAAGTGTAATGTATTATTAATAGTTTACCATATAAATGACAATATGTCAACGGGAAATTATACTGTTCGTGTGTAAAATATTGCATTTCTATAAAACAGTATGAGTCAAAGAAAACATGACGAAATGCTAGGCGAAAACAAAAGTTAAAAATTACGCTCCTGACAATGAAAACCATAACACTTGTAAAACTATTCCCATGTAAATCAATGGAAAGGTGATCTACACCGTTAACGTTGCTGATTCTCGTATCTGGTACAGGCACTAATCAATTTGAATCAAAAGTAAGGCCTTAGATTTAAAACAACACATAAAAGACTGGAAATAAGTTACCTTCGTAATAAAGGACGCAAAGGAACCACACTACCAGGATTTCAAATTATTGGAAGTTCTTCCAAGTATACCGAAACAATAATAAATTACTCACACAGAATTTGGTGCCAAGAACAGATGGATTAGATGGAAATTGGTATAAGGTTAAAAGGCCAAAGACGAGAAAGTTATATTTAAATCTTTGAGTGTCCTAAGAATCAGAAGGGAAAGAAAATGTCTAACAAGTAATGTGCTCAATTGAATTAGAATGTTATTATATTTTCCCTCGACTTATGAAAACTGAAATCTGTAATTCATCTCGAAGCCAAATTTACTCACAAGATTAAGGGATTGGCAAAATTTATGGGGACCGGTTCCTTAGACCTCTTTCGGATATGAATCTGACATTAGATTACTACAAATTAAATGCTGAATCATACAGGATTTCCGCATTTTTTTCTGTATGTGTTTGGTAGTTTCAATGTGCACGTAAGCACCTATAAAAGTAAAACATTCTAGGAATATCACACGTTAACTACCAACATTTCTGTGATTTCGCTGGAGCATTGCAAATATGCCGGCGAAATTAACCAATAATATAAAGCTTAGCATCATAGAGCAATCCCTAAATCGAATATTCCTAATATATTTCCAGAGAATAGGCCAGGTAAAAATTGTAGATGGGGCACGGGTCGCTATTTTACCTCTTATTTACAAACTGAAATATATTTTTATGTGAAAGCAAGATTTTTTCATGCGACCTTTAGTCTCTCTCTAACTGTAGACCATAGAATCAATATAGCTGGGGTATAAAATGAAAAGAAGTTCGACGATAATCTAACAGCTTAACAGTGTAGATCACATATTGGTACGCACTTTCCACTAATTTACATGGGAATAGTTTTACTCGTCTTATGTCTCTCAGGACCGTAATTTTTAACTTCTGTTTTCACCTAACATTTCGTAATGTTTTCTTGACTCGTGTTGTTTTATAGAAACACAATATTTTACACACGAACAGTATAATTTCGCGTTGACATAGACCTATTATGATTTGTATAGTAAATTAATAATAATTTATATACTCATATATTTGAAGAAAATTTCACAAACCAAAACTCTACATGAGTCAAAATAACTACCAAGACAAATTTCGTGAAAGTCGAACTTAAATATTCTACTTTTGAGAGGCATAAAATGAGTAAAACAATTCCCATGTAAATCAATGGAAGGTCATATCAAGATGGCGGGGCTGATCTACACCGTTAACGCTATAACGTTCAAAAGATAGAAATTATTGAAAGGAAAAGTATAATTGGTAAGCTGAGATCCCGAAATCTTTGTAAGATGCATATTTCGTATCAGTCAAGAAATTTCTACAATATTCCAGGTATAATCCAAATTCTTCGAGAAGTTTAAATGGCATATATTGAAAATATGCCTATGCTGTGACTAGCGTCTCAACGTAGAAAGTCCTATTTTCGAATCTTGAAAATACAAGATTTAATGGAATGTGCAATAAAATAAAACACCATACCTGACTTACCTAACCTCCACGTACCCTTGGTCACTAATTTTAATAAATTTACTAATGCGTGTATATATTATATCAGTTATTTTTCTTTTAAAAAAACACACCAGAATTCGATCTCGGGTTCTCCGTATCAGCTTTCCAACGTGCTACAAATACTACAAATTGGCAATTGGAAATCAGCCGCTGGTCAGTCTTATTTGCGGTTAAGGAGTGATATAATTTTACTGTTTAAGGTGTAATGCGCCTGCGCGAGAATGGCCCCGCCTTAATAGAGCTTTCTGTATTGAGACACTAATGTGCTGTGTGCCTATGAAAATATAAGGTAAACGCACCAATAATGGACACTTTAAGGACATTCTTCACCGTTATAATTTTTAGCTCAAATACAGTTTAAATGTATTGATCAAATGAGAATGTTGCACGTTCTCCCCTCCTTTCTTCTAGTGATTTATACTCATTCCTTTCATCAACATACACTATTTGAGAGGAAATCACATTTTTTGTCTACCATTGTTTTTGTACCAGTGATGGACACGGAAAAACCTGGATTTTTCCACCTTAGATGGTCACCAGCTCGCTTAGGACGTTCATAACAACTCAATCAATCAACGATTTGATTTCAACCCAGCGGCTTATTCTCCACGAATACAAGGCATGCATTTCTAGTTTATTAATTTTATTATTTTCCAAGAAGAAAACAAAAGATTTTGAGAAATTACGAAATTTCACCTGATATCCTAGACCAGAACGCGTAGTACCAAAGCTGGCAGTAAGTAGTATAGTAAACTGTTCACGTGTGGCGCTGTAGTATTCTCGTCAATGTATGTGGGCATCTACTCAAGATCTTTGTCGTCCGCTTGCTTGTGAACGTGTGTTTTATCGGGTGAAAGACGTGGGAGAAATTCAAAATTCATGCAACGCTAAAAGTTGCATACAGCATAGTTGCCATCTAGACGAGAGAGTGTGTGTTGTTAGGACTCGGAAGTTGCCGGGCGAGCGGGAAAAGTTCATTAATTCATAGAAATTTCGGAAAGATGTGTGTTGTGGTGCGGTGCTGTCTTTAATTCTATTTCGTCTCGATGGATTTGAAATATTTATAGTGGCGCCCGCTTTACTTTATCGTTGGTGCTGTGTGCAGTGTATCTTTTCAGTGTTAATTGTGGATAGAGAAGGTGAAATTCTGAACTTGTTTAAAAACCTTTCAGTGTTCGTCCTATGGAGGAGAAGTTAAGTATAATCAGAAATAGACGACCTACTCCAGCTATAACGAACATAAAATTTGTGTGCATAATTTAAATTCCGAGGTGTACAATAAAACTGTGTGGATTTGCGGTTCGGAAAATTTGTGCAAGGTATTTTGTTGGCCTCGAATTTTGTTCGGAACCGAGAATTTACCCTGGAACAGTAAAAACCGCGGTTATGCAGACCTGAATAACCTGCATACTGCTATTTCAAGGCATGAAAAATGAAGAATGGAATTTCGCTTCTAGTAATTGGTGAGTGTTATCGTAATTAGTTTCTGATAGTCTACCATTTTAAACATGCTATATTTACAGGACATTCATGTGTCGTATGAAAAATAATGTGATTTTGACATAATTCTTTAGAATAATAATAATAATAGTAATAACATTGCATGCCCAACCTCAAAAGTAAGGATACACCACTGTTTCAACCTAGTAATGAATAGTGCGTGTCCATAACTGGACAAAACTGACTTTGCCGTACCGGTAATGAACAACCCCTGCTTTGCATAACAGATCCAAGTTATAATTGGTTTGGTCATTTAAATACTCGCAACCAAGGCATTTCGTAATGGATAATAGTGAAGAACGACAAAGGTATCTGTTATTGTAATTTAATGAATAAAAAAGAAAGCCCTCACCTTAATCACTTGCTTAACAGAATGCATGGAAGAGTAGTGCAACCATGAACCTAACTTGAAAATCATGTCAGAAATATCAGATGAAACCAGTGACGAGCGAATAATATTCAGTGGCATCACAACATACTATATTAAATTTTCCCATGTAGGTGAAATGATTACCGCTCTTAGGAAAATTGTATTTTACAACTTTTCTCTTCAAGTATCCATTACTGGTACACTGTACATTACTGGTGCATTTACCTAACCAATTGCACCAAACATTTTAATCCTGAGTTGAGATAATCCACGAGTTTATCTACGAGTCGTAGGTGAAATAATTAAAGATAGCGAATTCCCTTATGCTCTTGTTGTTTTGTTCACGCCACCTGGTGTCAGTCCAGCGGAACTACGATTGAAGCAATCAGGGCCGTAACCAGCCTAAAACCACAGGGAGGCTCAACCCAAGTCTCTCTCTCTCTCTCTCTCTCTCTCTCTCTCTCTCTGTGTGTGTGTGTGTATGAGAGAGAGAGAGAGTTAAGGTAGAAACATAATTGACTTACGTATACGGGACATTGCAGCAGCAGCACAAATATCCCATGTATCACAAAGCGTTGGCCCAACGTGGATGAAGACACGGCAAAACAACGATCAACGGTCGGTCAACTGTAATATTGGCGGTCTTTTTAGGAACGGCCAACAAAACGGGCCAACGCTAAAAATTTAATAATTGTGAACGATAAGGGCCCAACAGCACGGCAACAAAACGTGCCAACAGGGGCCCAACATCTAGTCAACGAAGGACCTCCTGACAAAATGCACCAACCGAGCCAGCAACGGTGTACCAACCGAGGCCCCTCTGCAAAAATAGCTTCACCTGCCACCACTTCCCCGTCCCCCGGTACTCATAATACAGGGCATTTGAAAATATTGGATATAGTTTGAAGGGTGAATAAATCAGGATGAAACTAGGAACAACTACCTTTCAACAGCCACTACAGGACAATAGGCATTGCTTTGTTCAGATTTACCCCGATTAATTTGGTTCTAAAAACCAATAGACTGATTCTTAGTTAATATATTAACTTAATTTGCATTGCCTATATAGTCGCTACAAACTTATACAAGCATTAACTTTTGAAAAGATTACGGATTACTAGATCAAAATACACACACCAAGACAAGAGCTCAACTTCTTTTTCGCAGGAACATGCCGATGTTCTAAATGACCCCAAAACAACGCAGCTATAAAAATATTTCAACTTAATTTGCATTGACTATGTAGATTACCGCGTGTAAACCTCTAACGTAACTTCTTGAAAAAATAAAACACATAAATCAAAACTATCTTCCTTCCTTCGTACACTTTGTTGGTTTCTTTCAAACGGAAAAACACTGACTTCTTAAAATGAAATGAACTTTAAAAAACTTTCCACAAACACTCGTTAAGTCAATAGTGAAAGCTGTGGACTGCAATATCCGCCTGTAAGCCAAGACTTACGTCATCATAACTAGCCGTAGCCGCTTACCTCCCCGTGCGTAATAGCTTGCCACTGACAAGGGAACCTTACGAACCAAGTTCCGGGGATTTTCGCCGGACTAGTTCCAAAAGAGAGGGGACAGGGTAGGAAGTCAGAATGTGAGATTATTTTTTTTCGGAGCAGGAGTGTGAGAGGCAGGAGAACGGGTTAAGGGTGAACTGGTGCTTCGGTCCAGTAAAACTATACCCGT